>OZ010798.1:249863413-249947413 GCA_963932465.1 Maratus speciosus | reverse complement strand
AATCAATGAGTAATGTTGAAAATTTCCGAAGGAAGAAACGAGATTTTTGAAGTACATATAGCTTCGGCCCGGCCGAATTTTCAGCAGTATTTTCATCAAAAACAAATTGATTTTGGGCCGAAAAGGAACACAAACCAAATTTTCTATTGATCTCTATTGAAAACACCCCTTTAGATCATTTGTGATCCTTTTTTAAATGTGCAAATATTTAACATTGGAAGTAGGTAGTGATGGGTATAACGAATGACTTTTATATTCGAATAAATCATTTGAGCATGCGCAAAAGCATAGCTACCAACCTTAGTATACTTTTATTTTTTTTTTTAATGGAAAACATGTAAACTGTTCATGCGTTGAGGGGATACCTAGTTGCAAAGCAATTCCTCTCCCTGTGGAGTAATGTTTGATTTACTCATTTTAATATCGAATTACTCATTTAATACACATTTTAACATGTAGTAACCATAAAAATAGTCTATCCGTTGTATTGTCGATGAAATGTAGAAGCCCATAAAAGAATGTCCCAGTTTCAATGCTATACTATAAAACTTTTATTTAGATTATTTACAACAAATCTTACAACAAATTGGAGGTAAACTTAGTTTTTTCACAAATGTTCAATAGGTTTACCTTTAGTTATACGGCACACATCCAACCTGAAGTCCAATTCTTCCCACACTTTGGTAAACCCTCTGATGCATGATTTATTTTTAAGCAGATGAAGAACATATTTTTCACTTAAAATATATATACAGTCGTGGGGGAAAAAAGTAAACACCCCTACTAACTCCTCAACAAATTATCGTAGAAGAAATTTACTGGTACGAACGATTGGAAACAAAATCTACTTTTAAATGATGCATATAAAATTTGCTTAGGGGGCCATCTACATATTAAAATAAACACAAATTTAATTGTTTTCAATGGAAATACCCAATTTTAACAAGATATTTCAAATCTTCGATTCAAACTATGCCTAGACAACCAAATTACAAGTCATTTAAATGATAAGTTTTTGAATTATAAACATTCAAAATTTAGTTCTTCTAATGTTAAAATACATTTTCATATTCTCATTAATATCTCCTGAAATTATACTCCTAATGTGCAAATTTTTTGTGTAGCAATAATAATAAAATACCCAAACATAAATACGTTGAATTTGCAATTTTTATAATTTTATGATATAAATTATGTACTATGAAATTAATATTCGAAAAAATTATGAATGGCAACCTGCAATTTTTTTTGATGGATTTAGATTTATTAAGTATGACTTTATGGAAATCTAAAATTTCACATTTATCTTCCAAGCAGTTTTCAAATTATGCTTAAAAAACGGCAAAATGATGGTTTAAGGGGCCGTCTATGATAGAAGTGACTAGATATTGTGAAATTTCTTATGCTATCCTGTAATCTTGCAGTTTTCAATGACTCCTTGAGTGGCACATAAGGTGTCTTGATCAAGAAGAGGGCTCTTTCGGTCAACAATCGAGTACTGAACTTCAATTTGGATGCAGCCCCTAAAGTAGGCTCGTTTTAAAATAATTAATTTCTCGGAAACTTATCCTACGAATTGCATAAATTTTTTTTTTTGGCCAATCGAAGGGTGTTCATTTATGCTGTCAGAATTGTGTACTGCTATTGAAAAAAAAAACCACAGTTATGGTTCGTTTTAATGTGAAGATGGCACCCTAAACAAATTTTATATGCATCATTTAAAAGTAGACTTTATTACCAATCGAGTGGTACCAGTAACTTTCGTCTACGATAATTTTTTGAGGAGTTAGTAAGAGGTGTTTACTTTTTTTTCCACAACTGCATACTGGATTACTGAGAACAAATATTGATGAATTTTAAAATATTTTACATTTATTACAAAACTTCAAAGTGAATCTTAGATGAGATTTACAAGCAATAAATATTTATTATTAAAAGCTAATAAATAATTTTACAGATAATTTAAACTCTGGATATATTAATAGGAAGCAAATAAATGCTTCTGGTGATGTTCTCTATAAACACAAGAACATAAATTATTTGTGGAATTCTCTCACACGCAGAACAGAAGCAAAATTATCAAAGATGGATTTTCCAACTGAATATTTGAAAAGAAAATGTGTATGTCATCTACTGCTGTATTTTACAAGCTATTTTTGGACTCTATATGAAGTTTAAGTGCAATAAATGAGTAATAATTATACACCGATTACGTGTTCAGAGACTGTTTTTCAATACAACCTTATATGAGTTTGCTTGAGAGGGTTAATGTTCAGAGGTTGTTTGTCAATATAACTTCTGGTTATGATGCTTGAGAATGTTAATAATCAGAGCTTGGTTTTCTATACAACCTGGTATGAGGTTATCATGCCTGGGAGGGTTAACGAGACCGGAGCAACAGTCTCTTCAATTCTGTGTCTTAACTCTGACAAATCATTAGGTAGCGGCGGAACGTAGACACGATCTTTTCTAAAGCACCAAAGGAAAAAATCTCATGGCTAGAGCCATGAGATTTGACATGAGCCATGACATATTTTAAATCTTCAGCGCAGGAATAACACAGGGGCGCTCAGGAGTCGCTATTCTGGGTATGTAGAACTGAAACCAAGTAAATAACAAAACAGTACTCGCGCATGTGCTTATCTAAAACTGTTTGAGTTGATCTTTATTTGTGACCTTGAACCAACACTCTACAACGCTTACAGTTGATACTATTAAAATTTATAACTGGAATATTATATGGACATTCTGTACAATAAAGACATAAAAAGACGGAATTAAGAAGATAAGGAAAGGTCTTTATCTCATAGAGACAGAAGACAAAGCTATCAGGAGAATAGGATAGGTCGATAATTTCACATCGGCTAATCCGATATCAAGATGGCGGAGTTTCATAGGAATGAATCAAGAAGTCCAAAAATCAGAAGAATTGAAAAAATATAAGTATAAATGTAAAAAACAATTTTTTAAAGCATGCTTTCATTAAAATTCCCAAAAATGTAGATTTTTTTTTTTTGGAATGCACTAAAAAGTAGAATTGGGAATTTTGCCAAATTAGCCAGCTATCGCCAAGTTGGCTTCGTATATGGTAACTTATTTTCGTTGCCAAATTTGGTGAAAAACTGCCAAATGGACGATACTTCGCCGTTGGTCAAAATTTTGCGCTATTGTGGTAACGCTGTAATTAGTAATTTTCATAAATAACTCATTGTTGAAGCTGATACTGTTATCTCCATAGGAAATCAACCGTTTCCCCCTCCTCGTTGCCCCCCCCCCTTAGGGATCGAATTAAAAAAAATTAGTGTCTAATTCATGTGTTGTCCTCAGGAATACACACATATTACAAATTTCAAAGATCTATGTCAACAGGAAGTGGGTGAAAAATAAGTCAGAAGATTTAACTGCCACACACAATCATAATTGTAAGTTAAAAGAAAGCATGTAATAACAATGAAATTTAAATATTTATATAGAATAGTGAGGAAAATAACAATCGTAATTATGTGGCATTTAATTTAATTCTATTTTTTTAGATTTCTAACTTTGTGATCTAAAAGCCATTTAATATTGTTTTTATAATAAAATTTCTGCTTTAAATTGTTAAAAAAGAATGCGAAAGTTGGCAGCTATTCATTTGCACATGCCCGAATGGTTTATTCGAATATTGAAATCGTTCATTATGGCCGTCTACCGTCCCCTGAATACTAGGCTTGAGAGCAGACACAAAAATGGCGGCTGTGTTAGACGGATTTTTTAAGCGTTTGTACAGTCCCCTGAACTTAGACACCAATTTTTTTTAAGAGTTTTCTTTAACTTATTTAATCTCAAAAAACTTAAAAAAAATTATTTGTATTCAAATTCAAGGGACCGTACAAACGCTGAAAATAATCTGTCTACGACAGTCGCCATTTTTGTGTCAGCGCTCAGGCCTAGTATTCACGGGGCGGTGGTCGATAACTTACTTGAACGCCCAGTACGAGTCAATTTGACATCGACCAAATGAATAAATATCTACTCGAACCAGAAATTTCTGCATACAGAGCTGGCACGAGCGACTATTTTTATATTCTGTTTGCACCACTATTTTTAAGAAATACATTTTGTAATATATTTCTCTTGCAAATGTTGTCAAAGCGTATAAAAAAGTTTTTGATTTGAAAAAGTGGTGCAAATTATAATTAAAAAATAGTCGCCTGTGACAGCCGTGTTCATAAAATTATTGTAATACATGTCACAAAAAATAAGTTAAACAATTAAGTTAAATACTAGCTTTTAATAAAAATTTAAATATTAAATAATATTTTGTTAAAATTTGAGCAATATTTCCGGTCGTTAGTGTTTATTTACGCAACTTTAGAAAACAATAAAAGTTTAATAACGTCAATAACAATAAAGAGAAAACAAAAGGTAATGTCCCAATAATTTCATTCTTTTTCCTTTTAAATATTTAATCTTAATTAAACTTTCTGCAAAACATGTTATTTGGGTCTTTTTTTTTTCTTAACGCAATCGTCTTTTAGTTAGTCGTTTTACTAATTTCATGTAGATATTTCACAAAGAACAATTGATACATAAAGTTTTGAAAGGAGTTGACTTTTAGATATTTGTTATTCAAACCTTTTTATTTGTTTCACTAATGAAGAATAAAGTGTGATGCAATATAAATAGTTCTTCACTAAGTGGGGGGGGGGGGGGTATGAGGAAACGAAGACAAAGACGTAAAAACTTTATCCCTCAGCTGAGGAAACGTGGTTTTATTTTCGTTTTCTTTAATTTGTTTTAATACTTTTTCACTAAAACGAATGGTAAATAGTTGCGTAAAGTAAGTGCAAATGACATTTTTATAGCAAAGGAAAGAGAACATTTTACTTCTTCAATCCATTTTAAGGTTTATTATTATTATTATTATTGCTTGGAGATGGTAAAAATATTTTAGTTATACACACGGCTTTAGTTTAAGGCTGAAGAAATTATTTATTTTCTTTTGTGCACGTGGTTTTAGGCTCATCCTGCTGGGATAATTATTACACGGGCTAGCTCTATGGTTTTGCTTTTCCTTTTCTGTTATATTTTACTATTTCACGAGTGTGGATTAAAATTTATGAAAAGAAATTTGCGTCTTTCAGATTTGAGTCCTAAAGAAAATTTTCAGTGTTTATTTTGGAATCATTTCCAAAATAGAAAGTTTTGAATTCCGACAAATTTACAGTAATAGTATGGCGATAATTAAACAACAAAAAGTGAAAATAATTAGATAATCCTTTTATGAAATATAACAGTGATCTCTGTATGAGGTACAATTCATTTATGTTTTATAACTATGTAATATCTATTAATGTCAACATCTATTTATCTATCTTTATTTTCATATATTTTTTTTAAAAAATGCAATTTAACAAATTACAACGGCCATTTGGAAAATGATTTTTTCAAAGACTAAAATTTAAGACATAAAAAATAGCACGGAGTTGATCATACATTACGTACGCCATGAATTAAACATTAATAGTGTTATTACACGTAAAAATTGCAAGCGACGGAAATCGCCTGCGACTCGTACGTATTATCCACCTGAAACTTATGTATTATCCAAGCATTTCATTAGCTGTTCGGGAGAAGGCTTTTCCATCTTCAGATTTCCAAGAAATCTGACAACCCACTTTAAATGAAATTTCATTCTTAAACTTCTAAACATCCCACCATATTACTTTTTACACCGACGTATAGAGGAAAAAATGTACTTTTAAATGCAATTTGTTTGAAAGCTGTATCTCAATTTGTTTCTGAGTTATTAATTTTTTTTGTAGTTTTTATTACTTTTTTGTCATAGTTGCAACAGAAGGTATCCATCTCTGTTGAAAGTAAAGGGAAATACATATTACTGTATAGACCAATCAGAAAACGAATAAAATGCGGGTTAAACTAATAAAAACCTTCAGATATGCTTTTGATTTCCCATCCTGACGAGAACAATAACCATTTTTCCAAATGGTTAATAAATTCTTTGGTCAACAAAAGAAGTTTGATCGATTTAAAAATTTTCAAATCTATGGTGGTGTACTAATTTCTAATGCCAAAAGGTGTGAAGTGAGATGTCTTCTCACTTCATCCCTTGATGATGACTAGGGTTTGGTTGAAACGGGACTATTTATATTTAACATCTGTAAATTGGTTTTGTTGTCTTAAAGCTTTTTAATTGTTTTTACACCTATTTTAGTAAAAAAACTATGAATCATTTGCTGTATTCATGTTTTTAATTAACATTTTAAGGTAAATTTGACGTTCTTTTGCATATAGATTTTCTATATATTTAAAATTAAATTTAAAACACTTAGAAATTCGTTAAATAAATCAGTTAAATAATTTTAGGTGGAAATTCTGGTGTGAAATATATTTATGGAGCTTGAGTAAAATTTCCGGACGTTTTAGTGTTAAATTAGAATTGCTTCCAAACAAAAACAACTTTTAACCCAGAAAAAGTATGAAGGTTTTATGAAAATACTTAAATCCAAATTATGTTACTTTACTTCTACTTCTTATATCAGTTGAAATATCTCTTGATAACACGCTAATAATCTAGCGTTTGTATAATACATATTTATCCGTTGCCCCTTATCATCCCGATTTCAGGCGTTTAATGTCAAAAGAACGCAAAATGAATTTACACTTATATCTATTTTCTCCGCTTTCTCTTGTCGAAAGCCGGGGCAGTTATACTCCATAAATAAGGGTGTTTTAAAAAGAGTTTACGGCGCGTGTATGTCAAAATAGCAGCAAGTACCCGTGTATCCCGGTCATTGGAGACAAGGGCAAATTTTGGTCATTGACATAAGTATTAAGCAGATTCAGATTCAAAGCCTGCATAGACCCTTTCCTTTGCACTGATTAGTCGAATTTGACTCGATTAAAGCGCACAAAACTCGAACAGTTTCTTTTAACCCTTTATGCCCGACGGTACTCAGTAGCTTATTATAAAATTAATTTAAGGCTGTTCTCAAATCCAAAGGGGCAACTTTCTGACATCAGTTTAAATTGATTTTTGTTCGGAAGCGCATAAAACTAGTAGGTGTTGTTATTCAGAAACTGTGTAACCGAACTGTTCTTTCCATTTTATTGTAAACGTAATAGATCTTTTAGAAAATGCTATCAAACTTGACGTTTTGAACAGAATTTCTAGATGAGAGAAGAAAAAGAGTTAGGAAGGGAGAAAAAAAACCTCGCTCACGTGACCTATATATATATGATAATATATAATACTACATGATAATATACAATAAAATGTATGATACTATATAATACAATACAAAATAATAGAAAATCATACAATACAATACAATAAATAAAATACATGATACAATCAAATACAGAATAATACAATATGGTACAATACAATACAATGCAATACAGAATAATACTATACGATACAAGAGAACAGAACACAAACTAACACAATACTATAATATAAGCATGAAAAAAATTTCTTTCGATGATGTTTTTCGAGTATGACGAACAGCATTCAATTAGCCTGAAATTGTAAACATTTTCCTCATTTTTTTATCCAATTTTGAAAACATTTCCAGTATTATACAAAAACCAGTCTTCAGTCCTTTTCGAAAGTACGTCATCAACAACAGAAATATTTTTTCAAGCGTATCTTCTCTGGATGCTGTATTTCATTTCTAATTTCATGTTCGACTGTCTGTGCTATTAAAGTTTCCGGCAACCGTACGCCAGAGATCCATTGCATCTTCACCATACGAATGCAGCCCATTCATTCTCAGCATGAGTCCAAAAATTTGTTTATGAGAACTTCTAAATAACGACTTCTCATTTTAGTTTCATCTGTTTCGCCAACACATTCGGTTTTAGAACTTTGAATCCAGAACTTTAGACAGCATCATAAAAATGTTCGAGGAAGCGTGCTTGAGAACGCGCGTCTTAGTAGATGTCTCGTTCTTCTCTTTCCCTTCTCAGCTTCATTAAGTCCTTAACTATGAATTACATCATGACAAAGCAGATGGCATACATGAAGATGTTAAAAGCAATAAAAGTCAACAAAATATCCCGAAACGTGACTATTTTTTTAAATGTAAATGTGAAACACTCGAATTAATCCTTAAATGTAAAAACATACTCAAAAAACTTTTTTTATGGATACAAAATTTTGTTTTGAATCAGATCAATGGCACTCCAACATCCAAGTTCGAAATTTTTATGTACGAATCCAACATTTGTTCATTATTTCAAAATTAATGGCTTCAACAATTGATTATTGTTGTAGATATTTCACCATCACAGAATAAACTCTTTGCTGAGCTTTATTGAGAACAATTAAACATTATTTCAACAGCAGAGAAACGTGCAAAAAATTCCAAGAAATACCTTTGTTGCAAATTACGGAAGACCATTGTTGTTAAATGATATAATTACTGTAATGTGTTAGTTAGCTATGTTTTTGTTCACCGTTTTTTTTTTTGTCTACTTTTTTTCTTTACGAAAACAATAAACAGATTTCATAAAGAAAAAAATGCATTTAACTGTAATTTTTGAAAACTGCTTCTCAAATTTTATGTCCAGATACTAATTGTTTTGTAGTATTTAATGCCATTTCTTTAATTGTGGCAATTATAGAGCTTCATTTCTGTAAAGAGAAAATGAAGGTCGTGGACAACTATATCTTTTGTTGCCATTTTATAATAACAACTAATAAATTGTAATAAAAAACGTGTCATTTTCAAAAAAATATTAATGAATATTATTTGAAAAAACTAGGAGCTATTATAAAGTACATTCAATTTTAAGCATATAAATTAATATTACAAAACAATTAAGGCACATAAATCATTAAATACAATAGGATACAATACAATACAAAAAATTAAAATATGAAAAGTACAATATAATTCAGAGCAATACAACGTTATACAATACAATGCAAAACATAAATTTGCAATAGGATACGAACAATACTATACAGAATAATGCAATATGACACAATACAATGCTATATAATACAGTATAATACATTAGGACATAATACAATATAATACTATACAATTCAGTACAATACAATAAAGAATAATACAATGTGATACAATGCAATAGATCAAAATACAAAAAATACAACATGATACAATACAATACAAAACAATAAATGATAAAATATATTACAGAATAATGCAATATGTTACAATACAATGCAATGCAATAAAGAGTATTATTATGAGACAAAATGCAATGCTTTACAAAACTGTTTATTACATTCTGATTGTGTACAATATGATACAATACAATACATGATACAGAATAATACAATATGGTACAATGTAAAATAATACAACACGATACAAATACAATACAATACAATACAATACAATACAATACAATACAATACAATACAATACATGATACAATATAATACAGAATAATACTACACGATACAATACAATAAAATCTATAATACTATATAATACAATACAAAATAATAGAAAATGATACAATACAATACAATACAATAAAATACATGATGCAATCAACTACAGAGTAATACAATATGATACAATACATTACAAAGCAATACAGATTAATACTATACGATACAAGAGAACAGAACACAAACTAACACAATACTGTAAAATAAACATTAAAAAATAACCTTTTGATCATGTTTTTCGAGTATGACGAACAACATTCAATTAGCCTGAAATTGTAACTATATTTATCTCATTTTTTTTTATCCTTTTTTGAAAAAAATTGCCTTATTATACAAATTACAGACTTTAGTCCTTTTGGAAACTGCGTCATCAAGAACAGAACAATTTTTTCAAGCGTATATTCTCTGGATACTGTATTTCAATTGTAATTTCATGTTCGACTGCCTGTGCTATTAAAGTTTCCGGCATCATTGTGCCTGAGTTCCACTGCATGTTCTGCATATGAATGCAGGCAATTCATTCTAAGCATGAGTCCAGAATTTTTTTTATCAGAACTTCTAGATAACGATTTCTCATTTGAGTTTCACCTGTTTCGCCAACAGATGGAGTTTCAGAACTGTTGGAACCAGAACTTGACACAGCATCATAAAAATGTTCGACTAAGCTTGCTTGAGAAATCACGTGATAGTATATGTCTTGTTCTTCTCTTTCTCTTCTCAGCTTCTTTAAGTCCTTAACTGTGAATTACATCATAAAAAAAGATGGGATACATGAAGATGAAAAACGCAAAAATGTCGACAAAATTTACCGAAACGTGACTATTTTATAAAATGCAGATATAAAACACTGCAATTAATCATAAATATAAACACATACTCAAAATTGACACTTTTTTATGCATAGAAAATGTTTTTTCAAATAAGATCCATGGCAGTCCAACATACAAGTACAAAACTTTTATGTAACAATGAGAAATTTGTTCATTATTTCAAAATTAATGGCTTCAACAATTGATTATTGTTGTTAGATACTTCAAAATTACAGAACAAACTCATTGTTGTATTTTATTGAAAAGAATTAAACATTGTTTCAACAGCAGAGAAACACGCAAACAATTCCATAAAACACTATTTTTGCAAATTACGCAGGTCCATTGTTGTTAAATGACATAATTGCTATAATGTTTGATAGCTTTGTTTTAGCTTACCGGTTTTTTTCTTACTTTTTCTACTTTACCAAAAACAATAAACAGATTTAATAAGGAAAATAGTGCATTTAAATGTATTTTTTGAAAACTGCTCCGGAATTTTTATGTTCATTATTTATTATTTAGTGCTACTAATGTAATAGTGGCAATTAAAGAGCTTCATTTCTGTAGAAAGAAAAGATACGTAGTGGATAACTATATCTTTTCTTCCAATTTTCAAATAACAACAAAATAATTGTAATAAAAAAAGTATCATTTTGAAAAAAATATTAATAAATGATATTTGATAAAACGTGGAGCTATTATAAAGTAAATTCAATTTTAATTATCCACTTTAATATTACAAAAAAAATTAAGATATACATCATTAAATACAATATGGTACAATACAATGCAGAAAATTACAATATGAAAAGTACAATACAATTCAGAAGAGTACAATGTTCTACAATACAATGCAAAACATAAATTTAAAATATGATACAAAAAATACAATACAGAATAATACAATATGACCAATACTATGCTATATAATACACTAAAATACATTAGGACATAGCACAATATAATACTATACAATTTAGTACAGCACGATACAGAATAATACAATACGATACAATACAATAGAGCAAAATTAAAAAAAAATACAACATGATACAACACAATACAATACAATAAATGATAAAATATATTACAGAATAATGCAATATGATACAATACAATGCAATGCAATGAAGAGTAATATTATGAGGCAAAATACAATGCTTTAGAAAATAGTTTAATACAATATGATAGTGTACAATACGATACAATACAATACATGATACAGAATGATACAATATGATACAATATAAAATAATACAACATGATTCAATACAATATAATACAATACAATACAATAAAATAAATTACATGATACAATATAATACAGAATAATACAATATGATACATTACAGTAAAATACATTATAGTAAACAATAATTCAATATGATACCATACAATACAATATAATACAATACATGATAATATATAATACAGAATAATACTACATGATACAATACAATAAAATATATGATACTATACAATCAAATACAGAATAATACAATATGATACAATAGATTACAATGCAATACAGATTAATACTATACGATACAAGAGAACAGAACACAAACTAACACAATACTGTAAAATAAACATTAAAAAATAACCTTTTGATCATGTTTTTCGAGTATGACGAACAACATTCAATTAGCCTGAAATTGTGACTATATTTATCTCATTTTTTTTTATCCTTTTTTGAAAAAAATTGCCTTATTATACAAATTACAGACTTTAGTCCTTTTGGAAACTGCGTCATCAAGAACAGAACAATTTTTTCAAGCGTATATTCTCTGGATACTGTATTTCAATTGTAATTTCATGTTCGACTGCCTGTGCTATTAAAGTTTCCGGCATCATTGTGCCTGAGTTCCACTGCATGTTCTACATATGAATGCAGGCAATTCATTCTAAGCATGAGTCCAGAATTTTTTTTATCAGAACTTCTAGATAACGATTTCTCATTTGAGTTTCACCTGTTTCGCCAACAGATGGAGTTTCAGAACTGTTGGAACCAGAACTTGACACAGCATCATAAAAATGTTCGACTAAGCTTGCTTGAGAAATCACGTGATAGTATATGTCTTGTTCTTCTCTTTCTCTTCTCAGCTTCTTTAAGTCCTTAACTGTGAATTACATCATAAAAAAAGATGGGATACATGAAGATGAAAAACGCAAAAATGTCGACAAAATTTACCGAAACGTGACTATTTTATAAAATGCAGATATAAAACACTGCAATTAATCATAAATATAAACACATACTCAAAATTGACACTTTTTTATGCATAGAAAATGTTTTTTCAAATAAGATCCATGGCAGTCCAACATACAAGTACAAAACTTTTATGTAACAATGAGAAATTTGTTCATTATTTCAAAATTAATTGCTTCAACAATTGATTATTGTTGTTAGATACTTCAAAATTACAGAACAAACTCATTGTTGTATTTTATTGAAAAGAATTAAACATTGTTTCAACAGCAGAGAAACACGCAAACAATTCCATAAAACACTATTTTTGCAAATTACGCAGGTCCATTGTTGTTAAATGACATAATTGCTATAATGTTTGATAGCTTTGTTTTAGCTTACCGGTTTTTTTCTTACTTTTTCTACTTTACCAAAAACAATAAACAGATTTAATAAGGAAAATAGTGCATTTAAATGTATTTTTTGAAAACTGCTCCGTAATTTTTATGTTCATTATTTATTATTTAGTGCTACTAATGTAATAGTGGCAATTAAAGAGCTTCATTTCTGTAGAAAGAAAAGGTACGTAGTGGATAACTGTATCTTTTCTTCCAATTTTCAAATAACAACAAAATAATTGTAATAAAAAAAGTATCATTTTGAAAAAAATATTAATAAATGATATTTGATAAAACGTGGAGCTATTATAAAGTAAATTCAATTTTAATTATCCACTTTAATATTACAAAAAAAATTAAGATATACATCATTAAATACAATATGGTACAATACAATGCAGAAAATTACAATATGAAAAGTACAATACAATTCAGAAGAGTACAATGTTCTACAATACAATGCAAAACATAAATTTAAAATATGATACAAAAAATACAATACAGAATAATACAATATGACCAATACTATGCTATATAATACACTAAAATACATTAGGACATAGCACAATATAATACTATACAATTTAGTACAGCACGATACAGAATAATACAATACGATACAATACAATAGAGCAAAATTTAAAAAAAATACAACATGATACAACACAATACAATACAATAAATGATAAAATATATTACAGAATAATGCAATATGATACAATACAATGCAATGCAATGAAGAGTAATATTATGAGGCAAAATACAATGCTTTAGAAAATAGTTTAATACAATATGATAGTGTACAATACGAGACAATACAATACATGATACAGAATGATACAATATGATACAATATAAAATAATACAACATGATACAATACAATATAATACAATACAATACAATAAAATAAATTACATGATACAATATAATACAGAATAATACAATATGATACATTACAGTAAAATACATTATAGTAAACAATAATTCAATATGATACCATACAATACAATATAATACAATACATGATAATATATAATACAGAATAATACTACATGATACAATACAATAAAATATATGATACTATACAATCAAATACAGAATAATACAATATGATACAATAGATTACAATGCAATACAGATTAATACAATATGATACAAGTGAACTGACCACAAACTAACAAAATACTGTACAATAAACACTAAAAAATAATCTTTTGGTGATGTTTTTCGAGTATGACGAACGACATACAATTACCCTGAATTTGTAAATATATTTATCTCATCTTTTTATCCTTTTTTGAAAAGAATTACGTCATTATACAAATTCCAGTCTTTAGTCCTTTTCGAAACTGCGTCATCAACAACAGAACAATTTTTTCAAACGTATCTTCTCTCGGTGTTGTATTTCATTTGTAATTTCATCGACTGTATGTGCTATTAAAGTTTCCGGCACAAAGCGTCTGAGTTCCACTGCATGTTCTCCATACGAAGGCAGCCACTTCATTCTAAGCATGAGTCCAGAATTTTCTTTATCAGAAGTTATAGATAACGATTTCTCATTTTAGTTTCATCTGTTTCGCCAACTGATGCAGTTTCATAGCTGTTGGAACCAGAAAATGACACAGCATCATAAAAATGTTCGACTAAGCTTGCTTGAGGAATAGCGTCTTAGTATATGGCTCTTTCATCTCTTTCTCTTCTAAGATCTCTAAGTCCTTAACTAGGAATTACGTCATAAAAAAAGATGCCATACATGATGATGAAAAACGCAAAAATGTCAACAAATTTTACCGAAACGTGACTATTTTATAAAATGCAGATATAAAACACTGGAATTAATCATTAAATATAAACACATACTCAAAATTGACACTTTTTTATGCATAGAAAATGTTTTTTCAAATAAGATCCATGGCAGTCCAACATACAAGTACAAAATTTTTATGTAACAATGAGAAATTTGTTCATTATTTCAAAATTAAAGTCTTCAACAATTGATTATTGTTGTTAGATATTGCAATATTACAGAATAAACTCATTGTTGTGTTTTATTGACAACAATTAAACATTAATTCAACAACAGAGAAACGTGCAAGAAATTCCAAGAAACATTTTCGTTGCAAATTTCGGATGTCCACTATGGTTAAATGGCGTTATTGCTTTAACGTTGGATAGCTTTGTTTTCGTTTACGTTTTTATGTCTACTTTTTTTTTCTTTACCAAAAACAATAAACAGATTTTTAAAGGAAAACACTGCATTTAACTGTAATTTTTTTAAACTGCTTCTCAATTTTTACGTTCATATATTAATTTGTTTGTAGTATTTAGTGCCATTTATATAACAGTGGCAATTAAAGAGATTCATTTCTGTAGATAGAAAATTAAGCTCGTGGATAACTATATTTTTTGTTTCCATTTTATAATAACAATTAAAAAATTGTAATAAAAAAGTGTCATTTTGAAAAAAAATATTAATGAATGATATTTGATAAAACACAGAGCTATTATAAAGTATATTCTATTTTAAGTATCCACATTAATATTAAAAAACATTAATGCATATAAATCATTAAATACAATATGATACAATACAATACAGAACAATACAATGTTATACAATACAATAATAAGCATAAATTTACAATAAGATACGAAAAATGCAATATGACACAATACAATGCTATATAATACAGTATAATACTTTATTACATAGTACAACATAATACTATACAATTCAGTACAATACGATACAGAGTAATACAATGCGATACAATACAATAGAGCACAATACAGAAAAATACAACAATTTACAATACAATAAAATACAAAACAATACATGATACAGAACGTACAGACATAATATAGAGCGTGATAATACAATATGATACATTACAATACAATGCAATAAAGGAAAATATTATAAGACACAATACAATGCTGTACAATGCAGCATAAAAAGTTATGATAGTGTACAATATGATACAATATAATACAAAATTATACAATATGATACAAGACAACACAATACAATACAATACATTATAATACATGATAGAATATACTACAGAATAGTACAACATGATACATTACAATAAAATACAATACATGATACAATATAGTATAGAAAATTACCATATAATACAATTCAATACAATACAAAATAATAAAACATGATGCAATACAGTACAATGAAATAAAATACAATATAATACGATACATGATACAATATAATACAGAATAATATAACATGATACATTATAATTAAATACAATATATGATACAAAATTGTATAGAATAATACAACATGATACTATTCAATACAGAATAGTACAACATGATACAATACAATAAAATACAATAAAATAAAATATAAAACAATATTTGATACAATATACTACAGAATAATACAATATGATAAAATACAATGCAGTGCAGTACAGAATAATACTATACAATACCATACAACAGAACAGAACACCAAATAACACGATACTATACAATAAACATTAAAGTATAGTTCTTTTTATAATGTTTTTCGAGTATGAGGAACAACATTCAATTAGGTTGAAATTGTAAATATTTAGCTATTTATTTTTCCAATTTTGAAAATAATTTGCCGTATTATAAAAATTCTCGTCTTTAGTCCTTTTCGGCACTGCATCATCAACAACAGAACAAATTTTTCAATCGTATCTTCTTTGATGCTGTATTTCATTTGAAATTTCACGTTCAACTGTGTGTGTTGTTACAGTTTCCGCCACCAGTGTGCCTGAGATCTATTGCATATTCTCTATACGAATGCAGCCCATCTAAGCATGAGTTCAGAAATTTGTTTAAGAGAACATCTAGATAACGACTTCTCATTTAAGTTTCATCTGCTTATCAAACAGATTCAGTTTCATAACTGTTGGAACAAGAATTTGAGACGGCATTATAAAAAATATTCGACTAAGCTTGCTTGAGAATGTCACGTTCTTCTCTTTCTCTTCTCAACTTCATTAAGTCCTTAACTACGAAATACATCATAACAAAGCAGATGGCATATACGAAGATGAAAAACGCAAGAAATGTCAACAAAATATTCCGAAATGTGGCTATTTTTTAAAAAGTGGATGTGAAATACTCGAATTTAACACTAAATATAAAAAATACTCAAAAAGGCTTTCTTATGAATAGAAAATGTTGAATAAGTTTTATTTTCGAATTTTATTTTTAGGTGTTAGAATTATTTTAGGAATTTTTATTTTCAAGTCTTAGAAAATCTATTTTTCTTTTTCGAAGTTAATTTCTTTTTAGAAATTATTTGAAAGAACTTTAATTATTTAGCGAAATTTTTTTTTTCGAATTTTATTTTCAAGTCTTACAAAATTTATTTTATTTTGACTAGTTAGAAGTTTTATTTTCAGATGTTAGAAATTATTTTTCGAATATTATTTATTTTGTGAATTTTATTTTCGTGGAGATAGAAAATTATTTATAATTTTGAGAAGGATTTTTAAAAAAAATGTATTTGTGTGGTTCTTATTCATTCTATTAACCAAAGAATATGTCCAATTTGTTACTTATTGGTGATGGTGAAAAGCAACATTTTACCTCATCAGAAATTTTTCGCGACTTTTAGGCGATCTGACAAAACATGAGCAATTATTGTTATCGATGCCTCCACCGTTTTTCGAGTCAAGATCTGTTAAAGAAGCATTCAGAACATTGTAGTAAATTTAAAGCTTAACGGATTCAAATGCCTACTCATAACAACAATATACTCAAGTTTTCCTGGAAATGCCTTTAGAATTATTAGCATGTTTCGAATCCACAATCATTTAACCAGGCTTTTCATTTTAACGCATCGCATTAACCACTGGACCACGTGGGTCCGTTATTTTCTTACATAAATCGGCTTTTCATCTTTAAGTTTTATAGCTACTTATTTTGATCTATATATTTCCCTTTAAAACAAGTGGGAGATAGAAAATTTAGTGGAAGCGTTTGAACATGATGATATTTTAAATTTTTGTTGCGCGAATGAGTTTTACTTTGTTTACTTGGAAAAATATTTTTTTTCTTTTAAAATGTTCTATTATACGTTACTCGAGAAATTTTATTAGTGAATGAGAGACATATAATAATTTTAGACCATTTGGAAATGAACGGGTGTTAGACAATTTTCGATCGAATGTGGTAAAATGGAATCATGATTTCATAATCTTTCGGATGTTAACTATAACTTCGCAATATTCGAACAATTCTCAGCAATGTGACTTATATGTCACCAATGATCTTTCCCTCACAAAATACATTTGAAAACATTATTTTTACTGATACGTTTAAATACATAGAGAAAAATTTAGCTTACTTTAAGGAATGTACTTCAAACACATCTTCTTCCTTTATTTGATTGAGACAAAATGGTTGATTTCTTATCTGTTAAACACGAAAGCCGCGTATTATCACATGACTTCACTCTACTATGTGAATGGCTGATAGTATAAACACGTTATTCGATATCAACGTCATCATTAGGCGATTTGAATAGCTAGATTATCATAATGCATCGCATTGCTATCCGAAGCTTGTTTGAACTTGTTTATACTACCTTGCCTGTATTGTAAGTTTATTTTTAATTACTTAGATATTTAAAATCACCAATTGCTAACTGTAATTAGATCATTAATTGATTTTTTATAATAATAAGTGATTTATTTTTATATTGTTTAAATTTCATTAAGTGTTGATCCTAGAAATAACTTAATTTTCTTTAGATGTCATTCACTTAGTCTTTAACATTTTGTTTTGTATGTTGGAAATTATTTCAAAGTATTGAAAGTCGTATTTGTGAAATGGTTCGTTTTTTAGAAAATGAGTCTTGAAAAATAGTCATGGAAGTTATTTGTCTTGAAAATTTTTGAAAGACATGAAAATATCTCGAAGAAATTATTATACTTGTAAAATATTTGAAGAACTGAAAATGATTTCATTGCTCGAATGTGAATTGAAAAATATTCACGAAAATTATTTGGCTTGAAAATTTTTGAAAGACATGAAAATACAGGTTATCACGTGAAACAGGTTATCACGTGACAACTTCATCCCGTTTCATTGTATGATAATGCAATCACGTGATTCCTTATCTGCAACGTCACTCAACGATAAGGATTTGCCATTTCACTTAAAGATGTCCTGTTAAACACACTTGTCATGACCAAGCTGGTGTATTAGGTAAGTGATGAATATATTATAATTTTAGATTTGTTAGATGTTAGAGTTTAAATGTTTTAAAATAAAGGTATTAGAGTACATAATTATTTTTCAAAGAATAATAAAACTTTTAAAAATAATTTGAAATTGAACTAAACTGAATAGAAGAATTTAAAGTTTTGCAGGTAAATCTCATGAAACTAAGTTGAATTAAAAAGGTTAGTTACACAAGGTTTATCACAGAAAATCTGTCAAAGAAATGTTTAAACTGGAATATTATCAAACCTAGTTAACCTAGAAATATTTCTAATTACTTGCAAACTAATATGAAACAGTGAGAATTTAATTAATTTAAATATAATATTGTTGTGATTTTTACATATCTCCAAAAATGCATAATTGAGTTTTCGCGGGAAAGGAACAACTTTGCAAATTTTCATTCCAAATTGATGTTAAATGAGTTTCTGAGTCTAAGTTTATCTTTTCGAAAATATTGGTTAATGTAGAGTTTCAACAAATTCTATTTGATAAGTCACTTATTTTTTCGATTCTATCATCGGTTTACTTTCTGCACTTGTGCAGAAATAAAGGGTTAATACTATAAATAATCGATTGTTGTGGTAAGAAGATGCTTGGTTGGTTAGGTGTTGAATAAACATATGGTTGGCAGGATGAACAATTGAATGCTAGGATGAATTCATTTATGAGTTAAAGCTGAAAACAATCAAATTTTACAAACATTTAACCTTGAAATACTTTTCTAAACTTAACATTTTTTTCTTTACTTAATTTTTTTTTCTTAATTAAATTTTTTTTCTTAATTTAAATTTTTTTTCTTAATTTAAATTTTTTTTCTTAATTTAATTTTTTTTTCAAATTTTTAAAATTTTTTAACTTAATTTTTTCTTAACTAAATTTGTTTAACTTACTTTTGCAAAAACTTTGCTTTGTTAACTAACAAATATTTTTTTAATTAGTTCTCATGAATTTCCAGGGACTCTCATCGTTATTTGTTTCATGCATGTGTTTAACCCATGCATTCACCAAAAACTTTTAAGAAATCAAGCAAACCTTCTAACCTTCCAAGATTCTCATCTTTCTTCCAAACAAGTGTTCAATTCATATATTTTTCAAAAAACCGAAGGACTTTCGTCTTTCTTTCTTCCAAGTGTGAGTTCAACCTATACGATATTTATGAGCATTAATCAAATAAATCTTCTTAGAAAACAAGGACTCTCATTCTTTTTTCCTACAAAATCATGTCATTAAATAGATTTTCAAAACCAACTAGCACGACTCAATTGCCATGATGTATCAAGAAAGATTTTTCACGAATGAGTTTTCAAAAGGTAACCATGAACTCTCATCATTTATTCTTCCAAGCAAGTGTTCAATTCCTAAAATTTTTAGGAAACATACATATGTTCTCATGAAACTAAGGACTCTTATTGTTCTTTCATCCAAATGTGAGTTCAACTCATGCAATATTTATAAGCATTAATCAAATAAATCTTTTTAGAAAACAAGAGCTCTTATTCTTTTTTCCTACAAAATCGTGGTATTAAATAGATTTTCAAAACAAACTTTCAAAACTCAGGGCCCATGAAGTATCAAGAAAGATTTTTCACGAATGAGTTCACAAAGGTACCCATGAATTCTCATCATTTATTCTTCAAAGCATGAATTTTTCATAAAATTTTTAGGAATCATGCATATGTTCTCATGAAACTAGGGACTTTCATTGCTCTTTCGATCATGAAAGTGTTCAAAAATTTAAAGAAACTAAGGGTTGGTTCTCCTCGTCCATTCTACCATGCATGTAATTTCGTAAAATTTTTAGAAATTAAGTATATGTTTTCAAGAAACTAGGGACTTTCATTGTTCTTTAGACCATGAAAGTATTCAAAAACTTGAAAGAAACCAAGTTTTGGTTCTGCTCGTTCATTCTACCAAGCATGCAATTTTCGTAAAAGTTTTAGAAATTAAGTATATGTTTTCAAAAAATCAAGTTCTTATTCAACGGAAACGCTTTCAAATATTTTACAAGTCAAATAATTTTTGTGAATATTTTTCAACTCACCTTCGAGCACTGAAATCCTTTTCAGTTCTTCAATTATTTTACAAGTCAAATAATTTCTTCGAGATATTTTCATGTCTTTCAAAAGTTTTCAAGTCAAATAACTTTCGTGAATATTTTTCAACTCACATTCGAGCAATAAAACCATTTTCCGTTCTTCAAATATTTTACAAGTATAATAATTTCTTCGAGATATTTTCATGTCTTTCAAAAATTTTCAAGACAAATAACTTCCATGACTATTTTTCAAGACTCATTTTCTAAAAAACGAACCATTTCACAAATACGACTTTCAATACTTTGAAATAATTTCCAACATAGAAAACAAAATTTTAAAGACTAAGTGAGTGACATCTAAAGAAAATTCTAAGTTATTTCTAAGATCAACACTTAATGAAATTTAAACAATATAAAAATAAATCACTTTTTATTATAACTATCAACTAATGATTTAATTACAGTTAGCAATTGGTGATTTTAAATATCTAAGTAATTAAACTTACAATACAGGCAAGGTAGTATAAACAAGTTCAAACAAGCTTCGGATAGCAATGCGATGCATTATGATAATCTAGCTATTCTAATCGCCTACATATGACGTTGATATCGAATAACGTGTATATACCATCAGCCATTCACATAGTAGTGTGAAGTCATGTGATAATACGCGGCTTTCGTGTTTAACAGATAAGAAAACAACCACTTTGTCTCAATCAGATGAAGGAAGAAAATATATTTGAAGTACATTCCTTAAAGTAAGCTAAATTTTTCTCTATGTATTTAAACGTATAAGTAAAAATAATGTTTTCAAATGTATTTTTGGGGGGAAAGATCATTGGTGACACATAAGTCACATTGTAGTATCAAATCTTGTTAGCGACTGGAAATATCATAGTATATGAAATTGCTAAACTGTTACAAGTAATTTCTAAACGATAGTTCAAAAGTTTTCAAAAAGTCAACTCACTCATATTTTGGAAAAATATGAAACGTTGTTATATGCGAGTTACAATTACAAACTCTAAGCTTTTTCACTCAAAAATATTTTCAATAGTTCCAAAATATAAATTAACAGAGTTTAAACAGGTTGATAAAGTTTTAAGTCAAACCAAATTTAACTAAAGATAGTTCTAAGTGAAAAAAAAATTCTATGTCTCTGCTTGAACATGCATTTTTCATTTGCTTTTCATTTTTCAAAGAATTTAAAAGTAACGGTATATTTTAGCCTCAGCGTTTAAGATATTTAATTTTGAAGCGATGTTTGGAAACAGCAAAGTCTCCAATTCTTTCTAAATGAAGATTAAAGTAAGTGACATTTCTAATTAGTTTCAATTAAAATAAAGTCAATTCATTTCCTTTAAAAAGAAATCAGTAATTCTCAAATTTCTATTTAAAATGTAAAAAAAATGTCTAATAATTGGATTTAGTTAATAGATTGGATTCAAACACTTAACCACATTTTCTGCGAATATTTATCCTTAATCTAAAATTTTAGATAGTATTTGTATATTATCAAGATGCATAATATTTGAATAATAAAATTGTTATATTCTATTTAGAATTCAATGGCGTTTTTACCTACTTTTCATCTATTAAGGGTGTTCTGAAATCTAAAAGGACGACTTTCTGTCAAAAATTTTAATTTATTTTTGTTTGAAAATACATGAAACTAGTTGGTGATGCAGTCGTTCATGTTTTTTTCCCCGTTTCTTAACAAATGCAACAGATCTTTCAGAAAATAGTGTCAAAGTTCGTGTTTCGAATCGAAATCCCGCATGAGAGGAGAAAAAGCACTCAAGAGCAGGCGAAATACGTGTTTGTCATGTGATTAAAATCGCTTAAAATGCAATAGGCAAATGATTGATCCAAAATGGAATCACAAATCAATTCCAAATCACTTCTATAGTCAGGCTTTTCAATTTTATGTCTTTCCGTTAAAACGAATTTGTAAATGTGTCAAAACATTTTGCGTTTGGTCAGCAGAGCAGTTGAGAACAAACAGCCTCAAGATTATCTGTTTATCTAATTCGCATATGTTAGAAATATAATAATTTTTCAGAGACTTAGAAAATGAATATCTATTTTTTATTGAAACTTTATTTAATAAATAATTTCCTTACTAATGATTACATCATATATAAATATATGTTTAAAAATAAATAAATAAAAATAGTTTTTTCCAACCACTTAAATGAAAATATTTTTAATTGTTAAAGTGGACAATCCAATGATTTCAACTCATTTCAAAGGTTGAAAATTTTAACGAAATCCTAATTTACAAAAATGTCAAAACCCTAATTACAAAATTGTTAAAACCCTAATTTGCAAAATTAATAGTAATAATAATAATAATAAAAGTATATTTGTAATACATTCAACGAAAACAGTAACATGTGACAATTCTTTTTATGAAAACACCTTGCACTTATTTCAAATAAGAATCAAAGCGCTTTGAAATATATATATTCTTTTAAATTGAATTGTACGATTTTCATTCATTACTAATAAAATATATCAACCGGTATTTATTTTAAAATGTACTATGTTCTCAAAGTGAAACCATTATTCACTTTGAGAATAAACAGATATCACAAAACATATTTCATATATATGCGTGGTATTTCATATATACAAAAAATCAGTTACAATTTTCAAAATTGTCGATCTATTAAAATATTTCGTTGTTTGCTAAAATTGTTGAAATTATGTAGTTTCCTTAAGCAGTGATTCCCAAAAATTTGGTCTATTATAATGTATAGACTCGCTGTCTGTATGCAACTGATATCGACATTTCCCAATAGAGGTGATTAGCGTGGATAATACTTTCAACTTAACAATTTCATCTTAGCGATATGCTTAAGAGCTCTGTTGTATGATAAGCATATGAGAAACTCTTTAAATTTGCACTTGTGCGTACTAGACTATCTGTCTCTTGGGGATAATAGCGACGGTTTCCACAAAAAGAATAAGAAAGGGTTGCTGAGAATTGTTCGAATATTGCGAAGTTATAGTTAACATCCGAAAGATTATGAAATCATGATTCCACTTTACCACATTCGATCGAAAATTGTCTAACACCCGTTCATTTCCAAATGATCTAAAATTATTATATGTCTCTCATTCACTAATAAAATTTCTCGAGTAACGTATAATAGAACATTTTAAAAGAAAAAAAAAAATATTTTCCCAAGTAAACAAAGTAAAACTCATTCGCGCAACAAAAATTTAAAATATCATCATGTTCAAACGCTTCCACTAAATTTTCTATCTCCCACATGTTTTAAAAGGAAATATATAGATCAAAATAAGTAGCTATAAAACTTAAAGATGAAAAACCGATTCATGTAAGAAAATAACGGACCCACGTGGTCCAGGGTTAATGCGATGTGTTAAAAATGAAAAGTCTGGTTAAATGATTGTGGGTTCGAAACCTGCTAATAACTCTAAAGGCATTTCTAGGAAAACTTGAGTATATTGTTGTTATGAGTAGGCATTTGAATCCGTTAAGCTTTAAATTTACTACAATATTCTGAATGCTTTTTAACAGGTCTTGACTCGAAAAACGGTGGAGGCATCGATAACAATAATTGCTGGCATAACCATGTTTAGTCAGATTGCCTAAAAGTCGCAAAAAATTTCTGATGAGGCAAAAATGTTGCTTTTCACCATCACCAATAAGTAATAAATTGGACATATTCATTGGTTAATAGAATGAATAAGAACCACACAAATACAATTTTTTTTTTAAAAATCCTTCTCAAAATTATAAATAATTTTCTATCTCCACGAAAATAAAATTCGCAAAATAAATAAAATTCGGAAAATAATTTCTAACATCTGAAAATAAAATTTCTAACTAGTGAAAATAAAATAAATTTTCTAAGACTTGAAAATAAAATTCGAAAAAAAAGTTTCGCTAAATAATTAAAGTTCTTTCAAATAATTTCTAAAAAGAAATTAACTTCGAAAAAGAAAAATAGATTTTCTAAGACTTGAAAATAAAAATTCCTAAAATAATTCTAACACCTAAAAATAAAATTCGAAAATAAAACTTCGTTAAAATAAATTATCTAACTAGTCAAATTAAGATTTCAAAATAAAAATTAATTACGCTAAAATAAAATTCGAAAAAAAAATACTTCAATGAAAAATTTCTATTTCGTCACAATAAAATTCGTAAAATAAAAATAAGTTCGAAAAATAAATTCAGATCGTGAAAATTTTCTAAGACTTGAAAATAAAATTCGAAAAAAATTGCTATTTCCTCAAAATAAAATTCGAAAAATAAAATTTTAAAAATAATTCTATCACCTGAAAATAATATTAAGTTCGAAAAAGAAATTTTCTAAGACTTGAAAATAAAATTAGAAAAAATTTTCTATTTCCTCAAAATAAAATTCGAAAAATAAAATAAATTTCGCTAAATATTTCTATCTTTTCAAAATAAAATAAATAAAATACCCTCGTACTGTAAGACACTCTCTCCCAAATATTTTCAAAGTCTCGCTAATTCACTCCTTTTTGAAATAAATACCCTCGTACTATAATACAAGTTCTTATCAGTTTCCCGACAACACACCTCCCTCTTATTTCCACCACCGACATGCGTTTCCTCCACCGCCGACTCTTATCAGTGCGCGCGCGCGGTGCGCCACCACGGATCACCACGGATCTCCATATTCACCACCGCAGGAACGCAGGTGCCGCCAAACCCGCAAATACACATTACTCACAAACTAACACAATACTGTACAATAAACATTAAAAAATAATCTTTTGATTATGTTATTCGAGTATGACGAACAACATTCAATTAGCCTGAAATTGTAAATATAATTACCTCATTTTAGGTAGCTTTCATTACAAGAAGCTACGTATTGCAGCCGTTCGGAGGAAAGCGATTAAAAAAAAAAATTTGGTATATTTTCATCGATCATGAACCCCAGACCCTGAAACCACACTCCGTTCAAAAGTTGATATATATATACCTGATCTTTGTCATACTGTAACTCTCGTATTTATGAACCGATTTAGATAAAATTTCGTGTGTATATAGTACATACCAATGTCCCTACCGAGTTTATTGGCCAGCTTCAACCGCCAACTTGTTTCAAAATGGCGACCATTTAAAAAAAAAAAAAAAATAAAATAAATTTAAAATGATGCACAAAAATTTAGAAATTGAAAAATATTTTTTTCTTTTGTGTTTGAGCTTGATACAAAGATTCCGGAGCATTTTTTGTTTCGTCTGTATCTTAAAAAATGGCTGAGTTATAGCACTTTCAATTTGTAGCATGAGTGACATTTTGAAACGATCTGATTTTTGTCACGCGATAATACCATGGAACTATTAATAAAGAGGAACTGACATATCCTTAAAATAGTGAAGCTTAAACTGTAACCGCAATGACAGGCGTTGCTTACCGCCGGCGGAAACTTCCACCAGTAGATTTATATAGGAATTTACCTCTTATTTAAACACCTTATTATTGCAAAATTTCAGTCATAAATAATGGTAGAAACAGATTTTAATTTTTACTGCTAGGAGTTGACTTTTGCGATAGTTATAGGTTCTGCGTTCCCGCCATATTATGACAACCAGGAAACAAACTGACAGTTTTACAAGGCATACTGACACCAGTAAAAACAAATAGAAATTTTTATGTCATTTTTGAGAAAAAAATTCTAGGAATAAGACGGTTGAATAACACAAAATTTTCCATTAAATTTTACTGGTGGGAAATTTGCCTTTTCGGTAATCAGAAACTGAAAATTCGATTTTAAAAAAGCAGCCGCCATCTTGTGACAACCTCCTCAGTTACTTCACTCGCAACTGGTAGGCAGTACACTATATGTCTCCTCCTCTTTATTCATAACTCCATTGATAATACGCGTATGTATGAACCGATTTGGATGTGACAAGTCTTTTGCATAGTACATAGCAATGTCTCGACCGAGTTCGATGGCGCGATTTCACAAAGCATCACGCACAGAGCGATTGAGTACAATATCGAATGGTGATTGGCAGAAAGATGGTTACGTAGTTTCTGAGGGGAGGAGTTAAATGTTTCAATACAATGAGGGACTTTATTTAAAGGTTGAAAGCTAAATTATCTTAAGAACCGTACGGTATAGTAGTTAAAGCATAAGACTAGTAATATTAAGGTCCTTGTAACTGTGCTTTTTTTTTTTTTTTTTTCAGATTTGTTTAGATCTTTATTGCATTAGTTAAGTCAATAAATGGTAATTTATTAATAGTATTTATTAACTAATAGTAAAAATTACTTGTCATTTGTTGTAATTTTTTATTGTGAATTAGATAATTAAATTATAATTACAATAAAGTTAAATAAACTTTAATAAAATTTTTATTACATAAAATAAAATTTAAATTTAAATAAATTTATTAATTCTTGAGACCTATTCTTAATAATTAAATGGACGTTTATTATAATAAGATAACTCCAAAGCTTACATTAAAAATACACTAAACTCCAAAACTTACATTAAAATGTTATAGTAACTGACAACAGATCAATATCAATATAATATTAGTAACAGATCAATATCAATATAATATTAGTAACAGATCAATATCAAATTAAGTAAATTAATTTATTAGTATTACCAAAAATAGCAATTTTATAGTTTTAAGTTGTGTCCTTGTTAATGTTTTTTTTTTTTTTTTTAGATTTTTATTGAATTAATTAAGTTAATAAACAGTATTTTTAATAGTATTTATTAACTGATAATAAAAATTACTTATCTATACTTTGTAATTTTTTATTGTGAATTAGATAATGAAATTAAATTATAATTACAATTATGTTAAATATTTTTTTTTTATTATGGAAAATAAAATTTAGTTTGAAATAAATTTCAATAGTTAAATTATTTTTTTAATTCATGTAATCTATTTTTTAAGTAATTAAATGAACACTTATTAAAATGCTATGACTTTTAAAATTTACATTAAAAATACTTTTATGTTGAAACTTTAGTTACAGATAACTATCAAATGAATAGAATTAATTTATTAGTTTCCATCTTTTAAAATTAAGCGTTATCCTTCGTATATAAATATTTATATTCATTAAACTAGTATTCAACAATTACTGATTCATCTGTAGTTATAAAGTAGTGGAGGATTACCAACTAAAGATTTTCTTTTTTAAATTAATTGTATTCAAATATAATTAATGTTGATAATTAAATATATGTAACTATATTAATTACTATTTTTATTTATATATATATAATTAATATTATTATTTAAATACATAATTAATATTAATAAGTATTATTCAAGGGTCTGAGGGTTAAAATTTTTTTAGGCGAGGTGTAATTTAAAAGGTTACTTATTAAATTGTTATCTATTATATAAAGCAAAAATATGTCTGTTAGTAATGCTAAACTAAAAGACAAAATTATATCTCACATGTTATCACTTTCACTTTGACAGCTTATATCTTCACTTCTATAAATCCAATTTTTACTTATTCGAATAGAAAAAAAAAAAAAAAAAGAAGAAGAAGAAGCTTTCAAATAAATTTATTTGGAAAATTGCTGATCTTTTTTTTAAAGAAATATTTTTACATTATGTAATTTTTTAATCTGCCAATATGTGACGTAATACTAAACATTTATTTGCTACTGTTATGTAAATATTTTCAGTTTTCAGTATCATAAAATAGGTATGCAAAACTTATGAAAAATGGGAGGTAGGACAAAGGGTGGTGGAGTGAAATTTTTGAATGATGGAGGATTTAGATAAAATTTTCAATATGAGATAAAATTTCAACAACATTTTTCAATCTACCAAATGTGAAAAATCACCTCCCCCCTTGTACTTTATGACATTAATAAAAAATGTTTACATTTAGAATGATTCAAAAATGAATAACTACATATAAACTAAAGAAAGCATTATTTTACTGCTGTATTACAGACAAGAATTATAAAAAAAAAGAAAGGATATAAATGCATTTAACAGATCTAAACTGGAAAAGAAAGAAAAAATACATTAAAAAATCAATAAAAAAGCATTAAGTTTAACATCCCCCCTCTTAATATATGTTCAATTTTTAGTTGGAGTGTGTGTGTGGGGGGGATCTAGATTCTATCAGATACAATTGTATGAAATGCATAAGATACATTATTACTGACACTGCTCGCATTATTGAAAAGATAGTTTTATTTTAATATAGCTTTTTAGATTTCCAATATATTGTTAATATTGAATTTAACTAATAGATGGCGACACCATGCAATAAGATATTTAATTATTGATGTATTTAACTAGTCGTTTCAAGAATTTAAATTGTTTCAAAAACTGATTTGATTTTTTTTTCTTAAGCAAGGCAATTTTTTAATAATTTACTTAGTCAAATAAATTATTTAATTTCAGGTTTTATTTCACTTATTTTTTTCCGCGAATACATGGGAAGTTTGCAATTTTTTTTTGCGGTGAAACTAAAAAATAATTAAAGAAAAATAAATTTACATGACAAATTTTGCATTTTATGCTCTTTTGATTTAAAGAGACGGTTTGTATAAACCTTTGTATGAGACCCCATCCTTCCCCAAAAGTATAAAACTGTATTATTTATTAAACTGCAATTTATTTGTATGTCATTGTGCATCAGTTCAAAAAATTATTAACAGCTTGGTAAATTTAAACAATTTATTACATGTACATTCATTTTATGCACATGTACATTACAGCGAGGTTATTAATACTATACCTCAAGTTCAATACGATATTTCAATTTTAACTATGACAATACACAATTTAAAAAAAAAAAGTGTATGTGTGTGCTTTACTTAATTATTCTTGTGGAATACTAGTTTAATATGTCGATTTAAGTTTTATTCTTCCCAATTAATAAATAAAATTCAAATTAAGAGTTGCTTCAACAGAAAAAAGCAATTATTTAAATTTTATTTTATCGCAATTCCTTTTGAAGGAATATTTCAGTAACTTTTTAAAAAGTATTAGAAAACAAATTATTTATTTAAAGAATACAATAATACATTTATAAATAAAATTGGTAGAAGAATATTAATGTTTATTTTTTTATCTTTATGTAACGTTTTGCTATCCATCGCTAAACTATGCAAAACGTATAGTACCCCCCCCCCCCTCTTTTACAATATTACAAAAAATGATACAAATTTAAATTATTTTTCGTTCACCTTTTCAGTTAAAATATTAGTTTTCTTTTTCTTAAAAAATAAAATAAAATAAAATAAATAAATAAAACAATACAAGAATTGATGTACTTGATTGCTTATTCTGTGATGTGCTTCATATTAAACGATACTTGTATTGTAAATATCAAATGTTTTCTTTTAAATGAATACGTTAATAAATCTTGTTTTGCACGTTTAATATATCCTAATCAGCATATAAAATAAAGCAAATATGCATTGCATATGATAGCTCAGACGAGTTTAGGAAAATTCAACGAAATTAAAGATATCCTTTTCAAGCGAATTAAGCCCCTCCTACAATGTCTTAGGCGACCGACCAATCATCATTCGACATCGCCCGTAATCGCTCTGTGCGTGATGCTTTCTGAAATCACTTCGAGGGCCATAGTAGGAGAGCTGTTGAACATTTTTGAGTAGGTATATGAGGCACCCTGAAAATTTGTGCAACACTTCTTTTGTAATGCCTGAATACAAAATCGAATGTCTGGCTGAACGATCGTGGCCCAAAAACTGTGCCAGACACGTGTCTGGCACAGTTTTTGTGCCGACTAAAGTGTCTGTCATTTTCAAAATATTTTTTTCTGAGCATAAATATTATTCTGCCTCAATCTCAGCGTGCCTCAAATACCTTTTTTGGGTAGTCAAAAAATGGCACTTGACACGTGTCTGGCACAGTTTTTGGGCCGACTAAAGTGTCTGCCGTTTTCAAAATATTTTTTTCTAAGTATAAATATTATTCTGTCTCAATCTCAGCGTGCCTCAAATACCTTTTTTTGGGGTAGTCAAAAAATGGCACTTGACACGTGTCTGGCACAGTTTTTGGGCCACGATCCTTCAGCCCGACATTCGATTTTGTATTCAGCCATTACAAAAGAAGTGTTGCACAAATTTTCAGGGTGCCTCAAATACCTTCCCAAAAATGTTTAACAGCTCTTGGACTACCAACTTCATCCGCCATCTTGTTTCAAAATGGCGGCCATTTAATTTTTTTTTTAATTTAAAATTTAAAATGAGATAAAAAATTTTTAAATTGGAAAATATTTTTTCCTTATGTGTTTGAACTTGATACAAAGATCCCGCAGCATTTTTTTTTGTCTATATCTTAAAAAATGGCTGAGTTATAGGACTTTGAAATTGTCGTGTGGCTTAAATTTTGAAACGATCTGAATTTTGTCACGTGATTACACGCGTATGTATGAACGGATTTGGTTATAACTTGTTGTGTACATAGTGCATACCAATGTCTCGACCGAGTACGGTGGCCAACTTCATCCGCCTCCTTGTTTCAAAATGGCGGCCATTTAAATTTTTTTAAATTTTATTTAAAATGAGGTACAAAAAAATTAGAAATTGAAAATGATTTTTTTCTTACGTGTTTCACCTTGATACAAAGATTTCGGAGCATTTTTTGTTTCGTATATATCTTAAAAAATGACTGAGTTACAGCACTTTGAATTTCTAGCATGCCTGACATTTTGAAACGATCTGAGTTTTGTCACGCGATTACACGCGTACTTATGAACCGATTAGGTTGTGACAAAGCATGTGCATAGTACATAGCAGTCTCTCGGACGAGAACAATTTCTGAAACGTATCTTCTCTGGATGCTGTAATTCATTTGTAATTTTATGGACTGTCTGTGCTATTAAAGTTTCCGGCACCAAGCGCCTGAAATCCGTTGCATGTTCTCCATAAGAATGCAGCCAATTCATTCTAAGCATGTGTGCAGAAATTTTTTTATCAGAACTTCTAGATAACGATTTCTCGTTTTAGTTTCATCTGTTTCGCCAACTGATGCAGTTTCATAACTGTTGGGACCAGAATTTGACACAGCATCATAAAAATGTTCCACTAAGCTTGCTTGAGAAATAGCCTCATAGTATATGGCTCGTTCTTCTCTTTCTCTTCTAAGCTTCTCTAAGTCCTTAACTAGGAATTACATCATAAAAAAAAGATGGCATACATGAAGATGAAAAACGCAAAAATGTCATTAAAATCTACCGAAACGTTACTATTTTATAAAATGCAGATATAAAACACTGGAATTAATCATTAAATATAAAAACATTCTAAAAAATGGCACTTTTTTGTGTATAGAAAAATTTTTTTCAAATAAGATCCATGGCACTCCAACATACAAGTACAAAATTTTTATGTAAGAACGAGAAATTTGTTCATTATTTCAAAATTAATGGTTTCAGCAATTGATTATTGTTTTTAGATATTGCAACATTACAGAATAAACTCATTGTTGTGTTTTACTGCGAACAATAAAACTTTATTTCAACAACAGATTTTTGTAGTTAGAACTTTACAAATTACAGAATAAACTCATTGTTGTGTTTTATTAACAACAATTAAACCTTAATTCAACAACAGAGAAACGTGCAAACAATTCCAAGAAACATTTTCGTTGCAAATTTCGGATGTCCATTGTGGTTAAATGACGTAATTGCTTTAACGTTGGATAGCTTTGTTTTCGTTTACATTTTTATGTCTGCTTTTTTCTTTACCAAAAACATTAAACAGATTTGACAAGCAAAACACTGCATTTAACTGTAATTTTTGGAAACTGCTTCTCAATTTTTAGGTTCAGATATTAATTTGTTTGTAGTATTTAGAGCCATTTATTTAATAGTGGCAATTAAAGAGATTCATTTCTGCAGACAGAAAATTAAGCTCGTGGATAACTATATTGTTTGTTGCCAAATTATAATAACAACTAAAAAATTTTAATAAAAAAGTATCATTTTGAAAGAAATATTAATGAATGATATTTGATAAAATACGGAGCTATTATAAATTATATTCAATTTTAAGTATCCACATTAATATTAAAAAACATTAATGCATATAAATCATTAAATACCATATGATACAACGTAATACAGAACAATACAATGTTATACAATACAATAATAAGCATAAATTTACAGTAGGATTCAAAAAACGTAATATGACACAATACAATGCTATATAATACAGTATAATACATTATTACATAGTACAACATAATACTATGCAATTCAGTATAATACAACACAGAATAATACAATGTGATACAATACAATAGAGCACAATAAAGAAAAATACAACAATTTAAAATACAATAAAATACAAAGCAATACATGATACAGAACGTACAGACATAATATAGAACGTGATAATAATATATGATACAATACAATACAATGCATTAAAGGAAAATATTAAAAAACACAATACAATGCTGTACAATGCAGCATAAAAGGATATGATAGTGTCAATATGACACAATATAATACAAAATTATACAATATGATACAATACAACACAATGCATTAAAATACATGATAGAATATACTACAGAATAATACAACATGATGCATTACAATAAAATACAATACATGATACAATATAGTATAGAATATTTCCATATGATACAATTCAATATAATATAAAATAATAAAACATTATTCAATACAATACAATAAAATAAAATACAATATAATACGATACATGATACAATATAATACAGAATAATATAACATGATACATTACAATTAAATACATTATATGATACTAAATTGTATAGAATAATACAAGATGATACTATTCAATACAGAATAGTACAGCAGGTTGCAATACAATAAAATACAATAAAATAAAATAAAAAACAATATTTGATACCAAATAATACAGAATAATACAATATGATACAATACAGTGCAATGCAATACAGAATAATAGTATACAATACAACAGAACAGAACAACAAATAACACAATACTATACAATAAACATTAAAGTACAGTTCTTTTGTTAATGTTTTTCGAGTATGAGGAACAACATTCAATTAGGGTGAAATTTTAAATATTTAGCTAATATTTTTTTCCAATTTTCAAAATAAGTTGCCGTGTTATACAAATTCTCGTCTTTAGTCCTTTTCGTCACTGCATCATACACAGAAAGCATCACACAGTAAGCATCATCAACAACAGAAAGATTTCTTTCAATCGTATCTTCTTTTGATGCTTTATTTCATTTTAAATTTCACGTTCAACTGTGTGTATTGTTACAGTTTCCGCAACCAGTGTGCCTGAGATCCATTGCATGCTCTCTATACGAATGCAGCCCATACATTCTAAGCATGAGTTCAGAAATTTGTTTAAGAGAACATCTAGATAACGACTTCTCATTTAAGTTTCATCTGCTTCTCCAACAGATTCAGTTTCATAACTGTTGGAACCAGAAATTTGAGACGGCATTATAAAAATGTTCGACTAAGCTTGCTTGAGAACGCGCGTCTTAATAGATGTCTCGTTCTTCTCTTTCCCTTCCCAACTTCCTTAACCCATTGAGCGTTTCACTAGATTATAAAAATGTACCTTAAAAAGGCCTTGAATAGGAAAAAAAGAACTTGTTCGAAAAGGTTGAATGGGTTATGTGATTTTGTAGTTGAAAAGTGCTAAGGGATTTAGTCCTTTCCCCTTCTTTCTGACACTGAATGATTGAAACGGCTGTCCACTGTCTTTTATGAGGCGTGAATGGGCGTTTAAAACTAGTTGACTAATAGCTTTCGAAAACGATTGTCTGGTTAATCCCAGGCAACATCTGAAAGTATGTAACGAAATAGCAGTTTTCAGGAATACAGGTGTGTGTTCCGTGTTGCTTAGAATAATGTTTGCAAACTATTAATGTAGTATAAGTTAATGTAGTATATGTATCTTTATATGCTATTAAATTTTATCTAAATTTGAAAAGAATTTATATCTTCGTAATAACAAGCATGTTTCATTTCCTCTAAATGCGTTTTTTTTTTTTCTAAACAGTTTCTGTTACATAAACTTGTAAATTTTATTAATTTGTAATGATTTAATTACAAAATTAAACTGGAAGTAATCGATTTTTTAAATAAATTTACATTTTATAAAACGCACGCATAGCGATAGATCTCACTATACAACGAATCTCAATTAAACGTTTAGTACACTTTAGTTACACTTTTAGATAGGGTTATTCATCGTATCTCAATTTCAATTAATGCTAATATTATTTATTTTTTCTTTTATAAATAATAATAATAATAATAATAATAATTTCTCATTATGCAAATTAGTGTAACATCTGCTTTCTTTGATTTTCTGTGATATAAATCTGAGATAGCTGATATATTGTACATTATCCTGATGAATATACCAATTGAAAATACATTAAAATATTCTAACCCCCCCCCCCCCCACCACCAAAAAAAAAAGTGATTTGTTATAAAGTATTTCAAATGCGCATTCAAAATAAATGGAAAAAATCTTCTTCTAAATGATAATTCTTCTAACTTATTTTTTTTTGTGAGCAATAAAAGAATTAAAACAAATTTTAATAAGATTTTCAAAATGTGCAAATTCCTGTTTAAAAAAAGAAGAAAAAAAAATACAAACTGACAACCTTTTTTGCAGCCATACATTAAAAAAAAAAAAAAACAGGTGGATTTTTGGATCTTATAATTTAGCTTCCAGATAACAAATTTGAATTTTTATTAATTCCTATTATTTTACTAATAAATGTAGAACATTAAAAGAAAAACATTTATTGATGTAATCAAAGTGGCAGTAATTATTTCAACCTTTCCTTTCGTCTCGGCAGGCAATTGTTTGAGTACAGTAAAACCAAACATGTTAAGGCGTTTCTTTTTTATAAAGTACACTATTTCTTATACTTAAATCATGTTTAGAGATAGTAAAGATATATTATTTAAGTTTTACAGAATTAATCAATCAGTAACACTGCACAGTACCACTGTATTACAATAAAACCGGTTAATACGAGATCACTAGGTACGAAAACAAATTCTGTTTTAGACAGGTTTTACTAGGTGTAATTGAGTAATATTTTGTATTTGGGAACATAAAATTCTCCGTTTAAGGCAGGATTATGTTATACATGGATTTCATTTTTACAGGTTTTACTGTAATTAATTAGTGATCATAGTATTGCATCATTAATGAATTATAGGTGTAATACTTGTGCATATGTATAATAGTCCTCCCCACTTAATCGGGTCACGGATAATCGAATACCCACCTTATTCGAATAGAATTCTCCGGAACCGAATTTATTCCTATTGGTTCTATGTTATTTTCCCCCGCTTAAACCAAATAACTTTTACGAACCTACCCGCTTAATCGAATAAGAACTCTGTGACCGATGTTTGAAAATAGGCGCGGAAAGCCCGTTTCAGCTAGAATTTCCTTCCACCTTTTGTCATTTCCGGTTCCTTTACGCTGAAAACAAATTTTCAGTTCTTCTTGCAATGATTTCGGTCGGCAGGTATATAATGGACAGGTCAAATGATTTCCCTACCTTGATCTCACCACCATCGCTTCTTGCTGTTAATCAGGCTTTAATGGCAATGCGTCGTCACTTCGAGACTCGAGATGGTCGTTGTGATATTTTGCACTCATTCGAAAAATAACTCTATATTTACTCCTTTAAAATTTCACTTAAACAAACCACTTTAAACGATTTTTTAAAGGCAGTATAAGTAACATAAATTAGAAGTAGCAAAGTTTTGACCAAACTCAAACGAGCTGCATTAAGTGTGATGTAAACCATATAAATGCATATACTGACGTTAAATTAATAAGTATTTACTTTATATTAGCATTCGTATTTATTTTAGTTTAAGTTATTCTATTAACGATTTATTATTTTGTTAATTAAACATACCGTAGATGGGTATTTTCCCTTTTTATTACGCATATTACAGTTATGATTCCCCGTTTAATCAAAAACCCCGCTTAATCGAATATTATTTCTCGAACCAAAAATAATCGTTTAAATGGGAACGACTGTATTACTGATTAAATGCAAGTTTTAATTTTAACAATGAAACCCTTTAAGACGAAATGATAAGGGCAATATAATAATTTTGAATTAGAAATTTTCCAAAGAACTTTGGCTTTTTTTAAGGCAAGATTCCGCTTAGTACAGGTATTACTATGTATAAATAGGTCAATGGAGAGTCTGCATAGTAATATACAAAATAAATGTGCTTTTTGTAATTTCCATTGTAATAAAAATGCCCTTTTTTTTCGGGTGTCATTTTTCTCCTCACCACCTAGGAAAAATAATTACATTTAAAATTTTCCGATAACAGGAATTATTTTAGGTACCTAATATATTCTCCTATTGAAAATGAGAAAAATACAATCCATTTCAAATATCTGTGAAGAGTAATACCTCCCTCCCCCCCCCCCCCCCTCACTTTATCTCCCATAAAACTTCCAGCGTCCATCGGCCATAAAGAGATAAAAAGGATTTAAACTTTACAACAATAAGTTCGCAACTCCGCGGGAAACAAGTTGAATATTCTTAGACCAGATGGAAATTAAGCACTATTTTTAATAATTTCGAAATGTATTCATGTATTTTTTCTTATATTTAGTACAGTAAGACTTCGTATTTTTTCAAAAATTCTTTGGAGAAATTGAAAAAGAATATTTGTAAAAAGAAACATGAGCTAAAAATCATGTGTCTAGCATAAATTATGAAACACTTTCCAATACATTCAGAATATTGAAACAAAACTTTACAGCTTATTACGGAGAAAGGTGGTGTCTAAATAAATAAATTAGAAAACACATAACGCATTTGAAAACCCAATTTCTGCAATTGCTGTCAGTTAGTTGGAAAAATATCTATTTTTTGTGCAGCCCTGTATATGCTCTATAACTTTGTATGTATGTATGCAAAAATTTAGGTCCGCAGGAAAATTCCCATTCAGCAATTTCTGTCAATAAACGGAATTGTACTTGCGATAGTGATTCCCAGTATATGACCTATTGAATTTATAAACACCACATAATATAAAAAAAATAATAATAACAACAGTCAAATTTAAAAACGTATACCGCAACTGATAACGAACTTATAGCAATTATTGGTCATAGGCCAAATTTTTTTGTGTGTCCCTGAAAATGAAATATAAATTCTATGCACATCATATTCTACAGTAATCGCCTTGTAGTGTGCAACTCCTTGGTGAAATATAAAAATTCCAATATGTTTAAAATAGTGTAATATCATTAAACTACACCATACACGATTTTTCTAATTCACCGTATTGTGACGGCATTCTTTTGCGTGTCCCTGTAAACGAATCTTACATGCTACACATTTCATTTTCAATAATGAACATGCCAAATTAAACAAAAATAACATATATCAATTTTATGGCAATTGGACTAAATTTATGTGAATTAGAGCACGGACAGAAGGAAAGACAGACAAACCGAATTTATAAACGCTTTTCAACTATACTGGAAAGAGTTAAAAAAATCAAATGACACTTTTTATCACTTTTTAAGATTTATCCTTTTTTTAAGTTTTAGGATTTGGATGAAACCAGTTTTAATTTTCCTTCTCAAGATATTTTTATTTTTTTCATTTAATTTTTAAACAAATAATATTAATAAACAAATAGTAGTAATTATTATCTCTGCGTATTTGTATGTATGGAAACTTTGAAAACTTTCTCCAGCATAAAAAATAAAAGCTCATAAAAATAAGAACGAAGAATAGATTGTGAGAATAGATTTCAAGAATAAATTGTGAAATACTTTCCAACACATTTATCTATCTATAAAACTGTACTGAAATTTTACCGGTAAATAAGGCGCAAGATATGTGGCAGGAAGATATGTGAGTAAACAGTATGGTAAACATATAACACATTTAGAAATCCAGTTTTATCAATTACCTTCTATAATAATTAAAAAAAATAGTCAATTACGCACCCAAACGGCCATGTATCTTGTTGGTTTGCGTATCCCCGTATAATTTTTTTTATGTTCCACAAACTTCTATTGGTATACAAATATAGTTCAGCGAGAAAATGCATCACACAATTAAAACTATTCTCTAAGCAACTTCCATAAGTCAGTAATACTTATATTTTTTTTTTTCTGCGTTTCAAGTAAAGCAGGTGTATCTGTTCTTTCAACGCGCTACTTTGATAGCTTATGTATAAGAACAGCTAGTTTTATATATTTATGGAATCTTTGACCAAGGATAGTCTTTGGGGTGAGAAGGAAGAGAGTGGGGGAACATAAAAAAACTTTACATACAGATATTTTAAAGGGGTTGAAATAAACATGTTGACTAACAAACGGAAATTTTATCATCTTGATCTTTACAATGTAGGAGAGGGCAGAGTTAAAGGGGTCGGGGGATAACAAAGTATGAGTAAAAAATTCAGTATTTAGCGCAAGGAAACACAATTTAGGCAATACATTGCATAAATAAAAATGTTTTACAAAGATCTTTGAAAATAAAGTTTAATATATAAAATTATTGGTTATGGTGGTCCATTAAATACATATATATATATATATGTATATTACATATATATTGTCAGGGCCTGACTTATGTAGGTACATGCGGGGAAGCTTGCCCGGGTCCCCCGTTTTAGGGGACTCCCATGAGAGTAGTCAGGATTTTTATTTAAATGGTGTCAAATGTTTAAAATTAAATAAAAGTGACCAAAATTCATACATTTTCGAACTTTTAAGAAGGAAGTGCGGTCCCCTTCCCCCCTCCGCTTTCAGTAACCTCTCCACCTACGCAAATATCATTAGAAAACTAATGATTAATATTTTATTATTACAATTTAGTATTCTATAGTTTTCAAAAGCAATTCTTTATTAACGTTTTTCTCTTAACGTGGCAAGTTAAAACCAATACTTATAACCAATTTGGGACGTTTTCTTTTAGACATCTTATAACGTACGTTGATAAGCAAAGTAAATGTTTGCAAAGAAATACTCGTATCAAACAATCTATCATTTTTTTTCCTACTATTTTCCTACAAGTATTTTTTTCTTAAAGTTGTGATTATCTTTTTGTGACACTCTGTATACAGATGTAAGCAGTACCGGATATAAAACTTATGCATATAATATAATAGTATGAAGTTTATTACTAGCTACTTCCACATTATTCACAAAAAAATCTATAGATAGATAGATAGAGGGGGTGGGGAGCAGAATGATTCTTACCTTCCCCCCCCCCCCATAGCCTAAGTCGGACCCTGCCCTGTATATGGTGGTTAATTAATGCTCTTCCGCCTGCCCTACCGCTAATTTTTGTAAATATTATTTAGATGAAAAAAAAATTTGCTCGTTTAACAATAAAAACTTTGACACATTAACGAATTAATATATAAGTGTAAAAGCTTGACAAATGCAGGTATGACTATGTAAATGATTTGAGACCAAATGTTTTTTTTTTCTTTCACTTTTTCTTTTTTTCACTTTTCGACAAATAAATTACATGAGAAATACAAGCGTTTTCCCATTGTAACCTTTATCGGGCTTCCGTGTGCAGAATTTTTTTTTCAAAACGCCAACTTTAACAGCATTTTCTAAAAGACTTCCTTCCTATGTTTATCGAAAATTGAAAAAAATTGTTCGACTTTATAGTTTCTGAATAACAGTACCTGCCAATTCCATGTGTTTATGAACAAAACTGAATTCAGGAATGTGTCACAAAAAAAAAAATCAATTTGGAAGATTATGCAGTTTTTGTACGGGTCATTCGCCCAGAGCGCCCCAAATTTAGTGTCATAGACCTTGAAGCAATTGCAATAAGTTGGATTTATATGATGTAACAATTATCAGTCAGCATGAGCAGGAAAGAAATCAACATTAATTGTAAAATATATTTGTGATCTCTAAGTAATCTATAATTAAAAATGGATATTTAAATACGTTAAAATAAATGTGCATTATACAGTATTAGTGTAGTTTAATGCATTAAAATAAATGTTTTCTTAGTTTAATTCTCATGGTAACGAAATGAAAAGTTCAATCATCAAAATCTAGTTTAACTTTTTTTTTCCAGTTTCAATACATTCATTTCATTATGATTGTTTTAATCATACTTATCATATAGTATTAGCATTAATTCTGATCATATAGTATTAGTCTATATGAGATATATTTATAAAAAAATAGATTGCCATGATTTAATTTGTCATTTAACAAACATGATTGTACAAAGTAAAGTAATAATAATAATAATAACAATAAATTAAAAAAGATAATGCTTTCATTTGCATTATTGTAAGAATCTTTTAGATAATGATTCTTCCCTGTTTTTAAAGACATATACTTACACTTAATCATATCTACTGCTTTAATTGCATCCATTCTATTGATATTCTTGAATAATTCTATACTTGTACTGTTCATTGGTATCTTTTTAAACAATATATAGTTACACTTGAATATTTTAGGCTAATTGTGAGCTTGGGGTGCCATCGCGGAAAAAGTCTAGTACTGCTTTTCCATCTGACCTTTGTAAATATTACTTGCATTGCCATGAAATCGATATATGATATGGAGGCCTGTTCACTATTGGAAATAGTGAGTGTGGCCTTTATTGTTGGTTTACATGGATGTATAAAATAATTCGAATAAACTCGAATTACGGTCTAGATCGATATCTGCTTGTAGTACTTTTTTTTATAGTAGTATATTATTCCAACCGTAATAATTGATACACATGGCTAATGTGCACTGCAGTCTGTTTCCCATAAAAATTAATAGTAATAATAATGCGCGTAGTGTTTACTGATCATTAACAGAGGAATTCCAAGACAACCGAAGAACAGTGCACTAAAAAAGGACGGTTGAAAAAGGGCACTTTTGTGAATATTTAAAATATTTTTTAGTAAAGGGTGGATTGCTGAAATTAAAATAATTTTAATATCTATAAAGAAAACTGTCTTATTTTGAAATTTGGTTTTCACACTCGAGTTCAAAATTTAATAAAACATTACTTTCTTTATATCTTTCTTAATTTTTCAAATGGTGAAGAAAAAAAAAGTTTTTACTTTCCAGTTCTTTTTTTTTTTTTTTTTTTTTTTTTTTTTTTTTTTTTTTTTTTTGCGTGTGCGTAAAAAATTAGAGGAAAATCAAATGATTAAGAGGAAGAACGATAATAGTCCAATTGTGGGAAATTTTGTATGACAGTTTTATTTAATGGCTTGAACGACGTAATATCGTTTGCTTATCTTAGATAGAGGAATAAGATGAAATAGTCCTTTGACAATGTAGTTAAAGATAGGTCGATACACAGCTGAAGATCGTATATTCACAAATGTAAATTGAAATATAGCTCTGAATAAACGGTCTATGACTATCATAAATTTTCCCTTCGACCTACAGATCCCATTTTTGTAATATGTCTGTTAAATTGTATTAAGACAAGCTTAATAAAACTAGTTTCTAAATTATTTAGATTTTACAATTTTCCTTGTCTATTCAATTTTTCCATTTCTTTAAAAACTGTTATTGTATGCAGATTTTTCAACAGAAAAAATATTCTAGAAATTCTTTGAAAAATCGGGTCAAGCCGAACCGGACCCGCAAGAGACAAAACCTAACACGAAACAATGGATATCAACCCGATTTGCAGCAAAATTGTAGAAGTTAATCCAACCACCGACAAAAAAAGAAAGGTTTCCCGACCCGATGCAGGACTCTACGCCATACTCAATAAATTTAGATCCTAAGTATTATTTAAATTATTTTCGAGAAAATATTTTCATTTCTGCTGTGCATTCCTTAAATTTTGTTTTCTTTGTTGAAACTTCAAAATTTTGACTCCCACTTATTGTTACCCCCCTCCATACACACACACACACACACACACGCACACCCCGCTCTTAACTCTGCTCCCCTCTTACATTATAAAAATCAAGATAATGAAAAACCTTCACTTTTGAAAAAAGTACTTTTGTTTATGTTTTGACCCCTTTAAATGTACGTAAAAATTTGTTTCTTTTAATTCCATGTCCTTCCCCTTTCTCTTCACCAAAAGGCTGTCTTTGGTCAAAGTTCCCATAAATATATAAAAGTTAATAGCCTTATACATAAGCTATCCATGTACTAAATTGAGAGAATCTATAGATTGTATTTTCTGTTTACCACCCCGCCCTTTCTAGGGGCTTACTAATGAACAGCCGGCGTCTCCAGCAGAATATATTTTTTCAATACACAGCACCTATTTATTAGTGTCCTTTAAGTGTAACGCTATGTATAATATACTTTTTTGATATCAATAATAGATATGCGGACTTAGCACGGTCTTTAGTTGAAGCTTAGAATTAGTTTTCTATAACTGAAAATATATGTAACTTTAATAACTAATAGATCTGAATTTTAGGTTCATCTAAGTATATATAATAATTATTATTTTTACCACTGATTTTTTTTGCTAAGACCTTTTCACCATTGACCTTTTTACCTAAATTCATTTGAAATAGAGTATCTACATTAAAATATACTGCAAACGATTTTCCCGCGTAGATCATTATGTAACGGAATTCTTTTGTGCGACTCTGGAAATGAATAATAAATTCTTTGCATTTCATATTCTACAGAAAGCATGTTTTAGTGCTGCACTTGAAACGATTTTTTCCCATTGGTCGTAATTTAACGGCATACTTTTGAATGCCCCTGTAAGTGCCCTGTAAGTACATGCTACATATTTCATTTTCAATGGTGATCGTGCGATAGTAAATGTCAATAACACACAAAATTTCAGGGAAATCGAATTATATTTGCGCAAGATAGAGCACTGACATACAAACTGAAGTCATAAACCCTTTTCAACTATGTTGGAAAATGTAAAATAAATAAATTCCTCATAATTTAGAATTACAAATTGTCATTAGTGTGTGACTTAATCGGAGAAAAATTTTCTTGATTTTACGATATCGGAGGTAACATGCGCATATCAAATATCACGAATTTGATTTTTTTAAAAGTAGACCATTGAAAGTGATTATTTAAAAGTATTTAGGTAGAATAACTAAATTACTAAATTCTTCTATAAGGACGCTTGCGGAATGGGGCAGAATTTGATAACCTACAGAAAATGTGCAACAAAGTTTTTATTATTAAAAATAACCATAAGTTTAATAATAATTCTTAGGCTACAATAAAGATAACTCTTCGGCTATCAGTTTTTATTTTCCTTTGGGGAGGGAGGGGGGGAGTTATTCTAAGATTTCTGCTGTGATGTCAGAAAAGATTTTTTTTTAATGATGCCCTACTTTATTTTTATATCAACAATCTTTTATGTTACATTGTGCAATATTCATGATTTAATAATTATTGATTAATACTAATTTTAAAAGAACTAGTTTAAAACATAAACATTTCATAATCCTTTTATTAAATAAGCGACAATGAAAAAAATATGTAGCAAGCTACCACTATTTGGAATTTTACTGTTCCTGTGAACTGTTTTCTTTAGAAATCATCTTTACAAGGGAAGGGGTGGGTCTGTCAATCATAGTTTTCTCAAAGCTCAAAGCGTCACTTACAGGTAGTATTTCGATGTCATTCATGGGTTGCAAGAGTTTGGATTAGATAACAATGGGAGATATTTACTCTCTTTCAAACCTTACTTCAAAGAAAACTCATAGAAACTTTTAAAGTATCATTGGAATTAATTACACTGGAATATTTGGTCAACTCTGTTGTATTTAGTAGAATAATTAGGTAAAAAATAATGATAATTGTAGATATCGTTCAGGGAAGTGTAGTCTCATAAGCATTTTTCTGGCTACACCTCTGGTTCTTCTCTGTGAAACACAACTGTGAGAATAAATAAGATTTAGGGCTTTTTAATATGGCAGTTTTAATGTAAGAGTCGCTATATTGGGGCTCGTTATATAAAGAAAGCACGAATAATACACAATGTTTTTAATTTTCCAAGCGGACACAGCCAGTGATATAAACATAAGAATGGTTTTTGGATTCTCTACCCCCCCCCCTCAACTTTCAAAAGAAATATAGAACTTTTTTCATATTAAGCCAAGTATTTGCTGCAATAATGCTAAAAATGGGATACTGCTTATAAATATACTAATGCACGGTACAAGTATCCAGTTATTCAAAAATATAAGTAGGTCGAATATAATGAAAACCACACATATAAATATGTGTAAAAATACACCTTTATTTATTTTTTAATGCAAGTAAAAACAAGGAAGAGTAACTTTTGTTAAGATTATCTGTCTTTAATGCATATGAATGCATTACCTATCTTAAAATGATTATTATTGTTTACTTTGCTTAATCATATTGGTGAGATGATAGGTTATATCTCCCAACCTGAGAAGTATTGTGTAAACATCATTTTATTTTTCGAAATAATTCTTTCATGGCAAATCTCTTTGTATGTAAACTGCCATATAAACAAAAGGAAAATCGAGATAAGAACAGGGACAAAAAAATATGATACGTTTGTAGAGATTTTGAAATACAGCCTTCAAGGTAGAATTATCATTAACTTTGTCTCATATGATTAAGGAAAAGTTTCAAATTGAAAAATAAAATTACTTTACTTTTGCTCTAAAATATTAAAAAAGCATTGCAGATTACTGCGAGCAATTGCACTTAATAAAGCCGTCTATGATGTTTAATTGCATGGAGTGTTTGATCTACTTCCAACAATTAATAGGCTACTTCACTCACGCGAAAGCACCCGCTCGCTAATGTTTATTTGGTGGAAGAATTTTTTTAAGATACCTCGTTTTTATTTCCATTTTTTTAAACGAATCTTTTGCATTGGCTACCTAAGATCGATCTATAGAAAGACCGTTTTTTTCTTTTTAGATTTTGTTTAAAGTTTTTTTTAAATTTATTTAGGATACATTTACTTTCGGAACCGGTTTCGAAAGTAAAAGTATCCCCATTAAAAAACCTTGCAAATAAAATAGAAGGAGTAAAAAAGTCCTTTGTACAGATCGACCTCAGCTACTCAAATCAAAGAAAATCGTTTAAAAATACTGAAATGCAAGCACGCTATCTTTAAAAAATTCTTCCTTAGGAATAATATTGAATCTAGGAAAAAAGGTGACCGAAAAAACGTGACAGAAAAAACAAGAGCGGAAAAAACGGGATAAGGAAAAAACGAGACCGGAAAAAACGTGACAAGGAAAAAAAAGGTGACCGGAAAAAACGTGACAAGGAAGTATTAAATATTGAACTTGTCGATAAATAAATGCTAAAAACTAAAGTAAAGTTTTTCCACTGTCAGTTTCTTACAGCGTAGGGGGCGGGGGGGGCAGAGTTAATGGGTGAGTTTGACAACTCTAAGATTTGGTCCAAGAAAATACAATTTTAACATTTCATTAAGAGAAGTTTAGTATGACTTCTACAAAAGACAAGTTAGTGCTATCCACGGAGGGGAGGGGGGGGCGTATTAAGGAAATACAATTTATTGATTCTTTCAATTCGCTATTGATAGTTTCTATATGAGTAAAGATGTTTTATAAGGCGGAGGGGGAGGGAAAAAATTACATACACAGCCTGTAAAGGGAACAAAATAAAGACGAAGAGAAGAGGCATTTTCTTTAGAGGAATTTTTTCATTATCCTGCTTTTTGCTCGCAGGCTATCAAAGCCCAAGGATTAATGTGCACGCAGGTTCTGTATGTATGTATGTATGCACTTACGTCTGTATGTACGTAACGCGATAACTCTTGACAGAAAGATCCGATTTGCTTTAATTTTTTTTCCAGGTTCATTGTTTCCAAATTCAATATTTAACACTTCCTTGTCACGTTTTTTCCGGTCACCTATTTTCCTTGTCACGTTTTTTCCGGTCCCGTTTTTCCCGGTCACCTTTTTTCCGTTTACCAATCTACCTATAATGAAATTGAAAACCTATCTACATCGATGCTTTTTCTGGCCCATTCAGCATCATTATAGACAGGTTTCACGGTGCTAGTTTTAAATTATGCTAGAATTTGAATAAAATTTGCGCAACAATAATAAATAAAAATATTATTTTTGAAGTGTAATGTTAAATTGGATATTTGAGATTTTTATTATTATTACACAACAAAAGTGCTGTAAGTAAAGAAAAAAAAAACAGTTTAGTTATTTAGTATTATAGCTAAATGAAAAAAATGACATACATTTGGAAGTAAAAAGGAAAGAAAAGAACGTGTATATTCATTAAAAGAGAAAAATAAATAAATATTACATGATAAATAATGAACATGCAAAATAAATAAATATTATATGGCAAATGATATAAAATAATAATTATTATAGTAATGAATTACAATCTTATGGACAGAAATAATAAAGTAAAATAAGTAAACGATGATATTCTATAAAATTGCCTAGTATATGGTTCGAAATACAATGCCATTCTTAAGCATTAACAGAAAACGAAATCCCCTAAGGCATTCGACTTAAAATACGGTAATCCAGTTGACAAATAGTCTGCCTAACGCCTACTGTGTGCGTGGAAAGAGGGGGTGATTGATAAACGCCTTCTTTAACTCCCAGTCTCGAGAAGTGGGGGGAAGCACAAACCCGCAAACGCGTTCATAACCATCTACAAGTAGAATATTTTGACCGCCTATACGCGCTTGTGATCATCTACAAGTACAAAAGTCTGACCGACTATATGCGTTCATGACCACTTACAAGTACCAAAGTGCGGCCGCGTAAACGCGTTCGTGACCACGAAAGGGTTAAGTCCTTAAAGTCCTCAAGTCCTTAACTATGAAATACATCATAACAAAGAAGGTGGCATATATGAGGATGAAAAACGCAAGAAATGTCAACAAAATATCACGAAATGTGGCTATTTTTTAAAAAGTAGTTGTGAAACACTCGAATTTATCACTAAATATAAAAAATACTCAAAAAGGCTTTCTTATGAATAGAAAATGTTATTTTAAATCAGGTCAGTTTCATTCCAACATACAAGTTCGAATTTTTTATGTAAGAATGAGCATTTTTTCATTATTTCAAAATTAATGGCTTCAACAATTGATTATTGTTGTTAGATACTTCAATATTACAGAATAAACTCATTGTTGTATTTTATTGAAAACAATTAAACATTATTTCAACAGCAGAGAAACGCGCAAACAATTCCATAAAACACAATTGTTGCAAATTACGGAGGTCTATTGTTGTTAAATGACATAATTGCTGTAATGTTTGATAGCTTTGTTTTAACTTACCGATTTAATAAGGAAAAAAGTGCATTTAAATGTAATTTTTGAAAACTGCAGCTGAATTTTTATGTTCAGATATTAATTTTTTATTATTATTTAGTGTCACTAATGTAATAGTGGCAATTAAAGAGCTTCATTTCTGTAGAAAGAAAAGGTACGTAGTGGATAACGGTATCTTTTCTTCCAATTTTCTAATAACAACTAAATAATTGTAATAAAAAAAGTATCATTTTGAAAAAATATTAATATATGATATTTGATAAAACATGGAGATATTATAAAGTGAATTCCATTTTAATTATCCACTTTAATATTACAAAAAAGTTAAGGTATACATCATTAAATACAATATGGTACAATACAATGGAGAAAATCACAATATGAAAAGTACAATACAACACAGAAGAGTACAAAGCTATACAATACAAAACATAAATTTACAATATGATACAAAAAATACAATACAGAATAATACAATATTACCAATACTATGCTATATAATACACTAAAATACATTAGGACATAGCACAATATAATACTCTACAATTCAGTACAATACGATACAATACAATAGAGCAAAATACAAAAAATACAACATGATACAATACAAAACAATAAATGATAAAATATATTACAGAATAATGCAATATGATACAATACAATGCAATGCAATAAAGAGTAATATTATGAGACAAAATACAATGCTTTACAAAGCAGTTTAATACATTATGATAGTCTACAATATGATTCAATACAATACATGATACAGAATAATACAATATGATACAATATAAAATAATACAACATGATATAATACAATACAATAAAATACATGATACAATATAATACAGAATAATACAATATGATACATTACAATAAAATACATTATATTATGCAATAATTCAATATGATACCATACAATACAATATAATACAATGCATGATAATATATAATACAGTATAATACTACATAATACAGTACAATAAAATATATGATACTATATAATACAATTCAAAATAATAGAAAATTATACAATACCATACAATAAAATAAAATACATGATGCAATCAACTACAGAATAATAAAATATGATACAATGTATTACAATGCTATACAGATTAATACTATACGATATAAGAGAACAGAACACAACCTAACACAAAATTGTACAATAAACATTAAAAAAATATTCTTTTAATGATGTCTTTCGAGTATGACGAACAACATTCAATTAGCCTGAATTGTAAATATATTTACCTCATTTTTTTATCCTTTTTTGAAGAAATTTACGTCACTATACAAATTCCTGTCTTTAGTCCTTTTCGAAACTGCGTCATCAACAACAGAACAATTTTTTCAAACGTATCTTCTCTGGATGCTGTATTTCATTTGTAATTTGATGGACTGTCTGTGCTATTAAAGTTTCCGGCACCAAGCGCCCGAGTTCCTCTGCATGTTCTGCATACGAATGCAGCCAATTCATTCTAAGCATGAGCCCAGAAATTTTTTTATCAGAACTTCTAGATAACGATTTCTCATTTATTTTCATCTGTTTCGCAAACAGATGCAGTTTCATAACTGTTGGAACCAGAACTTGACACAGCATCATAAAAATGTTCGACTAAGCTTGGTTGAGAAATAGCCTCATAGTATATGGCTCGTTCTTCTCTTTCTCTTCTAAGCTTCTCTAAGTCCTTAACTAGGAATTACATCATAAAAAAAAGATGGCATACATGAAGATGAAAAACGCAAAAATGTCAACAAAATTTAACAAAACGTGACTATTTTATAAAATGCAGATATAAAACACTGGAATTAATCATTAAATATAAAAACATACTCAAAAATGGCACTTTTTTATGTATAGAAAATGTTTTTTTCAATTAAGATCCATGGCACTCCAACATACAAGTACAAAATTTTTATGTAAGAATGAGAAATCTGTTCATTATTTCAAAATTAATGATTTCAACAATTGATTATTGTTGTTAGATATTGCAACATTACAGTATAAACTCATTGTTGTGTTTTATTGACAACAATAAAACTTTTTTTCAATAACAGATTTTTGTAGTTAGAACTTTACAAATTACAGAATAAACTCATTGTTGTGTTTTATTGACAACAATTAAACATTAATTCAACAACAGAGAAACGTGCAAACAATTCCAAGAAATATTTTCGTTGCAAATTTCGGATGCCCATTGTGGTTAATTGACGTGATTGCTTTAACTTTGGATAGCTTTGTTTTCGTTTACGTTTTTATGTTTACTTTTTTTCTTTGCCAAAAACAATAAACAGATTTGACAAGGAAAACACTGCATTTAACTCTAATATTTGGAAACTGACTCTCAATTTTTACGTTCAGATATTAATTTGTTTGTAGAATTTAGTGCCAATTATTTAATAGTGGCAATTAAGAGATTCATTTCTGTAGAAAGAAAATTAAGCTCGTGGATAGCTATATTTTTTTGCCATTTTATAATAACAACTAAAAAATTGTAAAAAAAAAGTGTCATTTAAAAAAATATATTAATGAATTATATTTGATAAAACATGGGGTATTACAAAGTGTATTCAATTCTAAGTATCCACATTAATATTTAAAAAAAATTAAGGTTTACATCATTAAATACAATATGGTACAATACAATGCAGAAAATTACAATATGAAAAGTACAATACAATACAGAAGAGTACAATGTTCTACAATACAGTACAAAACATAAATTTAAAATATGATACAAAAAATACAATATGACCAATACTATGCTATATAATACGCTAAAATACATTAGGAAATAGCACAATATAATACTCTACAATTCAGTACAATACAATATAGAATAATATAATACAATACAATACAATACAATAGATCAAAATACAAAAAATACAACATGAAACAATAAAATACAATACAAAACAATAAATGATAAAATATATTACAGAATAATGCAATATGATACAATACAACGCAATGTAATAAAGAGTAATATTCTGAGACAAAATACAATGCTTTACAAAACAGTTTAATACATTATGATAAGTTACAATATGATACAATACAATACACGATACATACTAATACAATATGATACAATATAAAATAATACAACATGATACATTACAATACAATACATTATGGTATACAATAATTCAATATGATACCATACAATACAATATAATATAATACAATACATGATAATATATAATACAGAATAATACTACATGATACAATAAAATAAAATATATGATTCTGTATAATACAATACAAAATAATAGAATATGGTACAATATCATACAATAAAATAAAATACATGATGCAATCAACTACAGAATAATACAATATGATACACTATATTACAATGTAATACAGATTAACACTATAAGATACAAGAGAACAGCACACAAACTAACACAATACAGTTCAATAAACATTAAAAAATAATCTTTTGATTATGTTTTTCGAGTATGACTAACAACATTCAATTAACATGAAATTGTAAATATGTTTACCTCTTTTATTATCCGTTTTTGAAAAAAATTGCCGTATTATACAAATTCCAGTCTTTAGTCCTTTTCGAAACTGTGTCATCAGCAATAGAACAATTTTTTCAAACGTATCTTCTCCTTATGCTGTATTTCATTTGTAATTTCTTGGACTGTCTGTGCTATTAAAGTTTACGGCACCAAGCGCCTAAGTTCCACTGCATGTTCTCCTTACGAATGCAGCCAATTCATTCTAAGCATGAGTCCAGAAATTTTTTTATCAGAAATTATAGAGAACGATTTCTCATTTTAGTTTCATCTGTTTTCATCTACAAAATTTGTATGTAAGAAAGAGAAATTTGTTCATTATTTCAAAATTAATGGTTTCAACAATTGATTATTGTTGTTAGGTATTGCAACTTTACAGAATAAACTCATTGTTGTTTTTTATTGACGACAATAAAACTTTATTTCAACAACAGTTTTTTGTAGTTAGAACTTTACAAATTACAGAATAAACTCATTGTTGTGTTTTATTGACAACAATTAAACCTTAATTCAACAACAGAGAAACGTGCAAATAATTCCAAGAAACATTTTCGTTGCAAATTTCGGATGTCCATTGTGGTTAAATGACGTAATTGCTTCAACGTTGGATAGCTTTGTTTTCGTTTGTGTTTTTATGTCTTCTTTTCTTCTCTTTACCAAAAACAATAAGCAGATTTAATAAGGAAAACACTGCATTTAACAGTAATTTTTGGAAACTGTTTCTCAATTTTTACGTTCAGATATTAATTTGTTTGTAGTATTTAGTGCCATTTATTTAATAGTGGCAATTAAAGAAATTCATTTCTGTAGACAGAAAATTAAGCTCGTGGATAACTATATTTTTTGTTGCCATTTTATAATAACAACTAAAAAATTGTAATAAAAATAGTGTCATTTTGAAAAAAATATTAATGAATGATATTTGATAAAACACGGAGCTATTACAAAGTATATTCTATTTTAAGTAACCACATTAATATTAAAAAACATAAATGCATATAAATCATTAAATACCATATGATATAATACAATACAGAACAATACAATGTTATACAATACAATAATAAGCATAAATTTACAATAAGATACAAAAAATGCAATATGACACAATACAATGATATATAATTCAGTATAATACATTATTACATAGTACAACATAATACTATACAATTCAGTACAATACAATACAGAATAATACAATGTGATACAATACAATAGAGCACAATAAAGAAAAATACAACAATTTACAATACAATAAAATACAAAGCAATACATGTTACAGAACGTACAGCCATAATATAGAACGTGATAATACAATATGATACAATACAATACAATGCAATAAAGGATAATATTATAAGACACAATACAATACTGTACAATGCAGCATAAAACGTTACGATAGTGAACAATGTGATACATTATACAGTCGAACCTCGTTAAGACGAAAACGCTTAATACGAAATTTCGCTTAAGACGAAGGAAAATACTTTCCCCATTACGTTATCTTGGAAAACAATAATAACTGTATCGTTTAATACGAACATGAAGACAAACTTTTCCCGCCTAAGACGAAGTAAATATGGCACCTAATAATTTTTTTTTCACGTTGCGACCTTTGCGGCGACCATCCACCTCGAAACAAGTTTAATCATTTCTTGAACTGGACGAGCTAGGATATGTGTTTGTTCTTGGGACTGAGATGGGTGTACTGGTGACCGTGTAGGAAGAGAAAAAGGTTGCTTTCTTTTTCTGTTGATGCTGAAATTATTTTGTGAGCTATTCTTTTAGTTGCTAATATGTGGTTATTCACTTGATATGAATAAAGCTCTTTGCTAGAAATATGTTATTGATTGAATTCTAGTTGTATTGGAGCTCTACTTGTGAAAATGAGTGATAACGCTCTTAGTTTGGAAACTACGCAGAAGATGTTATGTGATATTAGTGATGGGATTTTTTAAAAAATCAGAGATTGCCGCAAAGTAATGAATACCGGCTACTCATTCGACAGTTCTTAGTATCGAGACAATCGATAACAAATTGAAATGGCTTGTGCTATCAACCAGTTCGAGTCTGCAAGAAACACACTGAGAAATGCTAAGAATGAAGAAATTGATATAGCTTTATTAAGATGGATAAGACAAGATATGAACCAGAATATCATTTTAACTGGTGCTATTTTACAAGAAAAAGCAAAGATTTTTGCAGACGCCCATGGTGGCGATGATTTTACATGATCAAATGGATGGGTCAATATTTAAAGAACGCCATGGTATTGTCTACAAAATGATATGAGGTGAAGAGTTTACAGTTGGGCAGAGTACATTTGTTTTTCTCTAAAGAATGGCCGGCTATTAAGAGATTATGCACCCCGCGATATATTCAATACAATTAAAACTGCGCTTTCTTATAAAGCACAACCTTCTTCTGCATTAACTTTTAAAGCAGATAAGTTTTCCGGTGGAAAATGTAATAAAAAAAGAGTCACAGTACTGGTACACTGTAAAAAAAACACTGTAAATTTGAAAGCGCAAACTCGATAACAGTTGAATATACTGTATCTTCTTTGGTTACCTAACTATTTTAACATGAAAAATACAGTAGTTGCGTAAAATTAACAGTACAATGTACTGGCAATCTGGACGCATTTGGACGACAGCACAAACTACTGGCGTCCAAATTGCCAGTACATTTTGCTGTTTATTTTACGCAACTACTGTATTTTCCATGTTTAAATAGTCAGGAAACCAAAGAAAGATACAGTACATTCAACTGTGATCGAGTTTGTGCGCTAGATGAACAGTAATTTGTACTGTAAAAATGTCATTATTTTACAGTGTAGGCTGCAATATGGAGAGTAGTGAAAAATTACCTACGTATGTTATCGGAAAATTCGCAAAACTGCGTTGCTTTAAGCGCATAAAAGCACTTCCTGTTCAGTACAGATTCACTAAAAATTCTTGGATAAATAATGAAATTTTTTGAGAATTAGACTTAAGACTTACCAATAAAAAGAGAAAGATATGCATTTTGTTGGACATTTGTCCAGCCCTTAAACCACAAAGATGTAAAAAGGCTAAAATCATTAAAATGCGTTTTCCTCCTTCCAAATACTACAGCAAAGCTTCAGCCATGCGACCAATGTGTTTTTCAATGTTTAAACCTCCCTACAAAAAGGAAGTAATCAAAAAACTTATCGAGTGCTTTGACAAACAGACACCATTCTCTATCGATTTCTTAGAGGTTATGAGCTATGCGTTTCGCAAGAAGTGCATGGAACTCTGTTATTCTCGCTGTTATAAAAAATAGTTTCAGGCATGGTGGTTTTTCAGAGGAAGATGTTGCAGAAACAGATATAACAGAAATGGACGATGTGATAGAAGAAGATGAGAAAAGAGGAAGGATTTCTCAACTGACGCTTGAGGATTACGGTCGAATGGATGAAAATGTTATGACTGCACAACACATGACAAATGAAGATATTTTGGCCGAATTAACTCCCTTACATGTCCTTCAATAAACGACAGAGGCTTTAAAACTGTTCACTGGTTTCTGTTTCAACAAGAAAATGCTTTGAACAATTTGGAATAAGTGGATGTCTTTATAAATAGATATAAAATGCAAAAATTGAAACGAAAGTGAATGAAAGATTTTTTTTTAAAGTCATAAAGAGGTAAAAATATATTTACATTTTATTTCTCCTTACTCATTTATTTTTTTATAAGAATATTACAGTATATATAGTACTACTATCGTCATGTGTGTATCTGTGTAAGTATGGGTTTTGTGTTTGTATGGTGATGTTAGAAATGTACCTTTTTGCATAAAAATACAGATTAACATACAATGACTATAACATATTTTTCTGCATTCTTTATCATTTGCATTCTTTGGTATATTGGTTTTAAAGATTTATTTTTAAAATCATCTTTAAAACAATGTCTTTTGCTGTTTTATCGGTTAATACGAATTTCGGTTAATACAAAAAGATTTTTCCTGCCCGTCGACTTCGTCTTAACGACGTTCGACTGTAATACAAAATTATACAATATGATACAATACAACACAATACAATACAATACAATACATTAAAATACATGACAGAATATACTACAGAATAATACAACATGATACATTACAATAAAATGCAATACATGATACAATATTGTATAGAATATTACCATATGATACAATTCAATACAATGCAAAATAATAAAACATGATACAATACAATACAATAAAATAAAGTACAATATAATACGATACATGATACAATATAATACAGAATAATATAACATGATACATTACAATAAAATACAATATATGATACAAAATTGTATAGAGTAATACAACATGATACTATTCAATACAGAATAGTACAACATGATACAATAGAATAAAATACAATAAAATATAATATAAAACAATATTTGATACAATACAATACAGAATAATACAATATGATACAATACAATGCAATACAGAATAATACTATACAATACAACAGAACAGAGCACCAAATAACACAATACTATACAATAAACATTAAAATAAAGTTCTTTTGATAACGTTTTTCGAGTATGAGGAACAACATTCAATTAGGATGAAATTGTAAATATTTACCTAATTTTTTTTTTCCAATTTTGAAAATAAGTTGCCGTATTATACAATTTCTCGTCTTTAGTCCTTTTCGGTACTGCATCGTCAACAACAGAACAATTTTTTCAATCGTATCTTCTTTTGATGCTGTATTTCTTTTGAAATTTCATGTTCAACTGTGTGTGTTGTCACAGTTTCCGCCACCAGAGTGCCTGAGATCCACTGCATGTTCTCTATACGAATGCAGCCCATACATTCTAAAGTTTCATCTGCTTCTCCAACAGATTCAGTTTCATAACTGTTGGAACCAGAATTTGAGACGGCATTATAAAAATGTTCGACTAAGCTTGCTTGAGAAAGCGCGTCTTAATAGATGTCTCGTTCTTCTTTTTCTCTTCTCAACTTCATTAAATCCTTAACTATGAAATACATCATAAGAAAGCAGATGGCATATATAAAGATGAAAAACGCAAGAAACATCAACAAAATATTCCGAAATGTGGCTATTTTTTAAAAAGTAGATGTGAAACACTCGAATTTATCATTAAATATATAAAATACTCAAAAGCCTTTCTTATGAATAGAAAATGTTGTTTCAATTCAGATCAATTTCACTCCAACATACAAGTTCGAAATTTTTATATAAGAATGAGGCAGTTTTTCATTATTTCAAAATTAATGACTTCAACAATTGATTATTGTTGTTAGATACTTCGACATTACTGAACAAACGTCATTGTTGTATTTTATTGAAAACAATTAAACATTTTTTAGACTCTATGAAACACTATTGTTGCAAATTACGGAGGTCCATTGTTGTTAAATGACATAATAGCTGTAATGTTTGATAGCTTTGTTTCTGCTTACCGGTTTTTTGTTTACTTTTTTTTCTTTACCACAAACAATAAACAGATTTAATAAGGAAAAAAGTGCATTTAAGTGTAATTTTTGAAAACTGCTGCGGAATTTTTATGTTCAGGTATTAATTTTTTTTTGTTATTTAGTGCCACTAATGTAATAGTGGCAATTAAAGAGCTTAATTTCTTTAGAAAGAAAAGGTACGTAGTAGATAACGGTATCTTTTCTTCCAATTTTCTAATAACAACTAATTAATTGTAATAAAAAAAGTATCATTTTGAAAAACTATTAATGAATGATATTTGATAAAAAATGGAGCTATTATAAAGTGAATTCAATTTTAATTATCCACTTATATTGCAAAAAAATTAAGGTATACATCATTAAATACAATATGGTACAATACAATATAGAAAATTACAATATGAAAAGTACAATACAATACAGAAGAGTACAATGTTATACAATACAAAACATAAATTTACAATATGATACAAAAAATACAATACAGAATAATACAATATGACACAATACTATGCTATATAATACACTAAAATACATTAGGACATAGCACAACACAATACTATACAATTCCGTACAATACAATACAGAATAATACAATACGATACAACACAATACAAAATTACAAAAAATACAACGTGATACAATTCAACACAATATAAAACAATAAATGATAAAATATATTACAGAATAATGCAATATGATACAATACAATGAAATGCAATAAAGAATAATATTATGAGACAAAATACAATGCTTTACAAAACAGTTTAATACATTATGATAAGTTACAATATGATACAACAGATACATGATGCAGACCAATACAATATGATACAATATAAAATAATACATCATGATACAATACAATACAATACAATATAATACATGATACAATATAATACAGAATAATACAACATGATACATTACAATTAAATACATTATAGTATACAATAATTCAATATGATACCATACCATACAATATAATACAATACATGATAATATATAATACAGAATAATACTACATGATACAATAAAATAAAATATATAATTCTGTATAATACAATAAAAAATAATAGAATATGATACAATACCATACAATAAAATAAAATACATGATGCAATCAACTACAGAATAATACTATATGATACACTATATTACAATGCAATACAGATTAACACTATACGATACAAGAGAACAGAACACAAACTAACACAACACTGTTCAATAAACATTAAAAAATAATCTTTTGATGATGTTTTTCGAGTATGACGATCAACATTCAATTAGCGTGAAATTGTAAATATGTTTACCTCATTTTTTTATCCTTTTTTGAAAAAAATTGCCGTATTATGCAAATTCCAGTCTTTAGTCCTTTTCGAAACTACGTCATAAAAAACAGAACAATTTTTTCAAGCGTATCTTCTATGGATGCTGTATTTCATTTGTAATTCCATGTTCGCCTGTCTGTGCTATTAAAGTTTCCGGCACCTAGCGCCTGAGTTCCACTGCATGTTTTCCATACGAATGCAGCCAATTCATTCTAAACATGAGCCCGTAAATTTGTTTATCAGAACTTCTAGATAACGATTTCTCATTTTAGTTTCATCTCTTTCGCCAACAGATGCAGTTTCACAACTGTTTGAACCAGAACTTGACACAGCATCATAAAAATGTTCGACTAAGCTTGCTTGAGAAATCACGTCATAGTATATGCCTCGTTCTTCTCTTTCTCTTCTCAGCTTCTCCAAGTCCTTAACCATGAATTACGTCATGAAATAAAGATGGCATACATGAAGATGAAAAACGAAAAAATGTCAACAAAATTTACCAAAACTTGACTATATTATAAAATGTAGATATAAAACACTGGAAATAATCATTAAATATAAAAACATACTCAAAAATGACACTTTTTTATGTATAGAAAATGTTTTTTCAAATAAGGTACATGGCATTCCAACATACAAGTACAAAATTTTTATGTAAGAATGAGAAATTTGTTTATTATTTCAATGGTTTCAACAATTGATTATTGTTGTTAGATATTGCAACATTACAGAATAAACTCATTGTTGTGTTTTATGGACAACAATAAAACTTTATTTCAACAACAGTTTTTTGTAGTTAGAAATTTACACGTTACAGAATAAACCCATTGTTGTGTTTTATTGACAACAATTAAACATTAATTCAACAACAGAGAAACGCGCAATCGATTCCAAGAAACATTGCAAATTTCGGATGTCCATTGTGGTTAAATGACGTAATTGCTTTAACGTTGGATAGCTTTGTTTTTGTTTACGTTTTTATGTCTACTTTTTTTTTCTTTATCAAAAACAGTAAACAGATTTAATAAGGAAAACACTGCATTTAACTGTAATTTTTGGAAACTGCTTCTCAATTTTTACTTTAAGATTTTAATTTGTTTGTATTATTTAGTGCCATTTATTTAATAGTGGCAAAAGAGATTCATTTCTGTAGAAAGAAAATTAAGCTCGAGGATAACTATATTTTTTGTTTGCCATTTTATAATAACAACTAAAAAATTGTAATAAAAAAAGTGTCATTTTGAAAAAAATATTAATGAATGATATTTGATAAAACACGGAGCTATTATAAAGTATATTCAATTTTAAGTATCCACATTAATATTAAAAAACATTAATGCATATAAGTCATTAAATACCATATGATACAATACAGAACAATGCAATGTTGTACAATACAATAATAAGCATAAATTTGCAATAAGATATAAAAAATGCAATATGACACAATACAATGCTATATAATACAGTATAATAAATTATTACATAGTACAACATGATACTGTACAATTCAGTACAATACACTACAGAATAATACAATGTGATACAATACAATAGTGCACAATACAGAAAAATACAACACGATACAATACAATAAAATACAAAAAGCAATACATGATACAGAACGTACAGACATAATATAGACCGTGATAATACAAAATGATAGAATACAATACAATGCAATAAAGGATAAGACACAATACAATGCTGTATAAAATGTTATGATACTGTACAATATGATACAATACAATGTATGATACAATATAATACAAAATTATACAATATGATACAATTCAATGCAATGCAAAATATTACAGCATGATACAATACAACACAATACAACACAATACATTAAAATGCATGATAGAATATACTACAGAATAATACAACATCATACATTACAATAAAATACAATACATGAAACAATATAGTATAGAATAATACAATATGATACAATTCAATACAATATAAAATAACAAACATGATACAACACAATACAATAAAATAAAATACAATATAATACGATACATGATACAATATAATACATAATAATATAACATGATACATTACAATAAAATACAATTTATGATACAAAATAGTATAGAATATTATAACATGATACTATACAATACAGAATAGTACAACATGATACAATACAATACTACAATGTGTGTCATGTCATTGGATAGGTCTTTCAAAATGACGATGATGTTTCATTTACTATTTTACAGTCAGAAGCTCCACTTAAATATTACACAACCTGGAATTTGTGTAGGTAGAATCTCTAGCTTTACTGCAACTCTAACCTACGTAGACATTTTTGGCCTCAATTATGCATCATATGCCTAATTGTATTTTACTGATTTGTATAGTATATTATTGTACTATGTCATACTGTATTATTTAGCATTGTATTGTGTTATATTTAATCAGTCTGTATTGCATATTATGTATATCATATTGTAAATTTATGTTTTGAATTGTATAGTTCTGTATTGTATTATACTTTTCATATTGTAATTTTCTGTATTGTACATAGCTGCCAACATCTTACGCTTTCTCAGACCACAAAAATTTTATAGTAAATTTTACCTTTTTAAGTCGCCGTAATCTGCCGATGAAATAAGGCAAAAATTTCTATTAAATTTTTGTGGTCTGAAAAAGCTATAGAGTTGGCAGCTACGATTGTATTGTATCATACTGTATTTAATGATTTATATGCCTTAATTGTTTTGTCATATTGATGTGGATACTTTAAACTGATTATACTTTACAATAGCTCCATGTTATATCAGATATCATTCATTAATATATTTTTTTAATGACGCGTTTTTTATTACACTTTTTTAGTTGTTAAAAGAAAATGTCAAGAAAATATATTAATTATCTACTACCTTCCTATTCTTTCTACATAGATGAAGCTCTTTATTTCCCACTATTACATTAATGTTACTAAATAATACAAAAAAATTAATAACATAAAAATTGAAAAGCAATTTTCAAAAATTTCAGTTAAATGTACTTTTTTCCTTATTAAATCTGTTTATTGTTTTTCGTAAAAAAAAGTAGACTAAAAAACGGTAAACAAAAACAAAGCTATCAAACATTACAGCAATTATGTCATTTAACAACAATGGACCTCCGTAATTTGCAACAATAGTGTTTCATGGAATTGTTTGCGCGTTTCTCTGTTGTTGAAATAATGTTTAATTGTTTTCAATAAAATACAACAATGAGTTTGTTCTGTAATGTTGAAGTATCTAACAAGAATAATCAATTGTTGAAGCCATTAATTTTGAAATAATGAACAAATATCTCATTCTTACATAAAAATTTCGAACTTGTATGTTGGGGTGAAATTGATCTGATTTAAAGCAACATTTTCTATTCATAAGAAAGCCTTTTTGAGTATTTTTTTATATTTAATGATTAATTCGAGTGTTTCACATCTAATTTTTAAAAAATAGCCACATTTCGGGACATTTTGTTGACATTTCTTGCGTTATTCATCTTCATGTATGCCATCTGTTTTGTTATGATGTATTTCATAGTTAAGGACTTAATGAAGTTGAGAAGAGAAAAAGAAGAACGAGACATCTATTAAGTCGCGCGATCTCAAGCAAGCTTAGTCGAACATTTTTATAATGCTGACTCAAGTTCTCGTTCCAACAGTAATGAAACTGAATCTGTTGGAGAAGCAGATGAAACGTAAATGAGAAGTCGTTATCTAGATGTTCTCATAAACAAATTTCTGGACTCATGCTTAGAATGGATGGGCTGCATTCGTATGGAGAACATGCAATAGATCTCAGGCGCACTGGTGGCGGAAACTGTAACAGCACAGACAGTTGAACGTGAAATTTCAAATGAAGTACAGCATAAAAAAAAAAGATACGATTGAAAAAATTGTTCTGTTGTTGATGATGCAGTGCCGAAAAGGACTAAAGACGAGAATTTGTATAATACGGTTTATTTTCAAAATTGGAAAACAAAAATTAGATAAATATTTACAATTTCAGGCTACTTGAATGTTGTTCCTCATACTCGAAAAACATCATAAAAAGAACTTTATTTTAATGTTTATTGTATAGTATTGTGTTATTTGGTGTTGTGTTCTGTTGTATCGTATAGTATTATTCTGTATTGCATTGCATTGTATTGTATCATATTGTATTATTCTGTATTATATTGTATTATATATTGTTTTACATTTCATTTTATTGTATTTTATTGTAATTTTATAATAAACTGATAAAATTTCAAAAATATCCATCATGCAGTTTTCTTACAAAAAAATCATAAAAGGTCCTTTTTTTGCCTTCTAATGTAGAAGGTTGCCTTAAGCTTTCGTTACTACTTATTAAAAAAAATAGTATTTTAAATTAAAAAAATTTGTAGGAGTCTTCGCATCATTTTTCTACAATATTTGAAATAAGAACCTACCACGAAAACATTAGTCTGCATCGAGATCGCACTTGTCTCTACAGGTACTTCAGAATTGAGCTTTGGTTCCCAATAATTAAAAAAAAATAGCATTTTTAATTTTAAAAAAATGTTAGGAGTCTTCGTAGTATATTTCTATAACATTTTAAATAAGAACCTACCACGAAAATATTAGTCTGCTTCGAGACCTGCGAATGTCGCTACCGGTACTTCAGAACTGAGCTTTGGTTGCCACTAATTCAGAAAAAGTTGTATTTTTATTTAAAAGCATTGTTGAAGTCTTCGAAGTATATTTCTATAACATTTTAAATAAGAACCTACCACGAAAATGTTAATATGCTTCGACGTCTGCTCTTGTCGCTACCGGTACTTCAGAACTGAGCTTTGGTTTCCACTAATTCAGAAAAAGTTGTATTTTTATTTAACCCCTTAATTCTCGCTCCCGTCATATTCTCGGGCTGTGCCTTTTACTCAGATTGTTTGATTCCCACCAGTTTTATAAAATAGTGAAATTGGCTATATTTTAGTATCGTTTTTACTGTCATTAAATAAGGTGAATATTTCTTTTTCATAAAAGTGGTGCCAATAAGCAATTTGAATTATTCAACCGTAATTTAATTCGAGCGTGAAGGGGTTAAAAGCATTGTAGGAGTCTTCGTAGTGTAGTTCTATAACATTTTAAATAAGAAAATACCTCGAAAATAGTAGTCTGCTTCGAGGTCTGCTCTTGTCGCTACCGGTACTTCAGAACTGAGCTTTGGTTGCCACTAATTCAGAAAAAGTTGTATTTTTATTTTTAAAAATTGTAGGGGTCTTCGTAGTATAATTCTACAACATTTGAAATAAGAAGCTAACACTAAAATTTTAGTATAAGAAAAGTGATAGCTGAAAAGTGATCACTTTTCCGAAAATATAACATTGAGTGGAAAGGAATTACAACAATAAAACTTTGTAAAAAATCACCATAAAATAAAACAATACACGGGACGCGTTTCGAACTAAAAACATAACAGCTCGTCATCAGCTACAACAAACACGTGTCCGCAAGCGAACAAGTTCAAAAAATGAACTGAAGGTAAAGAATGTTGCAAAGAAACCGACAGATGGCGCTAGCAGAAAGAGGAACATGCAGAAGAGAAAGGTGTTGCCAAAAAGATAGAAGAGAAATTGATAGGGAAAAAATGGAAATAAAAGAAATAAAATAAAATAAAATAAAAGAAGTAAATAAAAAAATATAAATAATAATAATAAACAAAGAAATATAAAATAATAAAACAAAAAAAAACATAAAAGAACCTTTTTTTAAAAAAATAAAAAGGAACGAAACAAGAGAAAAGGGTAAAGAATTACAAAAGTAATTTCCACGCTGGAGATAGGAAAGGAGATGATGGGAGATCATTGACAAGATTAGCAGAATTTTTAGAAATATAATATGCTTCCTGAAAATCCAAGTGAGAGGGAAAGGCAGGGGAAGAAATAATTTTGGCCATGGAGAAATTGAAACAATGACTGGAAGACCAACAGTGAGAAGCATTCGAAGATTTAGAGATTTCTTGATTTGCAATATACCTCTGATGCTCGCCTAATCTGAATTTTAAAGCTCTCTTTGTTTGACCAATATAACCCAAATTGCAAGAGCAAGGAATATAATAAACACACCACCGGTTCTCAGTAGGAACAGGATCTTTTAGAGAAGAGAATTTAATTTTATTCATAGGTTTGAAGATAACTTTAAAATTAAAACGAGAAAGGATTTTAGCAATTTTGAAGCAGAGAAGAGAATAAAAGGGCAGAACTATTATAGAATTAAAATTAGGAGGATTATTTGAATCAGAAAAGGGACGTTTAGGCTTATTAAATTTATACAAAGCTTTATCAATCAAAGAGGGATTATAACCACGAGCAAGGGCAAGAGATTTGAGATAATTAATTTCATTATTCAGAGCCGAAGAGTCAGAACAAATACGTAACGCCCTAAAAACAAAAGTATAAAAGGACGCCATTTTTGTTGAGGAAGATGATTTGAAAGTGCATGAGGAGGAAGAGAGACAGAGAAAGGTTTTCTATAAACGGAGGTAGAGAACCGATCTGGGTGTTTTGAAACCAAGACGTCAAGGAAAGGAACAGAATTGTTCTCTCCGACTTCGAGAGTAAATTGAATACAAGGATCAACAGAATTAACAAGAGAAAGGAGATTAGAATTATCCAGATCAGAGGGGATTAAAATGAAAGTGTCATCAACATACCTAAACCATAAAGGAAATTTATATAAACGGAAGAGTTTTTCTTCAACAAAATGTATATAAATATCACATAAATGAGGAGACAGTGTATTACCCATGGCCAAACCCTCAGTTTGAGAATAGAAAGAATTAATAAACTGAAAAGCAGTTTGCCTGACACAAATACTAACTAAATGCAGGATTTCATCAATCTCCATGGAAGAGTAATGAAATTCGCGCAGCCTTCTTTCCAAACAATCAATTGCCCCTTGAACAGGCACGTTAGTGAAAAGGGATTTAACATCTAAGGAAACCATTATATAATTGCAAGGAGAAAGGCGTTTAATTTTATCAACAAAGTCATAAGAGTTTTTCACGGGGTGAAAGTTAGTGGAAGATAAAGGAGCGAGTAACTTAGAAAGGAACTTGGCAAGTTTATAAGAAGCAGTACCAATATTGGAAACGATAGGGCGAAAGGAAAGGGTAGGTTTATGGACCTTAGGAAGAGCATAGAAACGAGCACAATTAGCGATAGAAGGGGTGACAAAACGTTTGGTGTTATCATTAAGAAAGACAGAATTTTTAATGACATGCTTGATATCAGATAAATGCTTAGAGGAAGGATCCTTTTTTAATTTGGAATATGGACCAGAGTTTAACAAAGATTCAACGTGGGAAATATAATCAGATTTATTGAGAAGAACTGTTTGACCGCTTTTATCAGCCTTAGTAATAAGAAGGTTAGGAACGGAATTAAGTTCACTGAGAGCAGATTTCTGAGAAGAAGAAATATTAGACTTTTTAAAAGATTTATTAGAAGAAATGACATTAGCCTAAAGGTAGCGAAGAGAATCAAGTTGACCAGAAGAAATTTTACTGTTTTTGAAACAATGTTCAATGGGAGCAATTAAGTTCGGAATAGAAGGCTTAGAAATGCACGAAAAATTCAAGCCAAGTGAGAGAACACCACGCTGAGAATCAATAAGAGAATGAGAAGATAAATTGACAACATAATTTTAATCAAGAGGAGAAATACTAGGGGCAGAAGAATTAGAAGTCAGAAGAAAATAAAACTTTTTTTCCAAAATAGCATTGTGACATGTAGATTTGAAATCGACGTAAGCAAAAATCCGTTTCTCAAGGAAAGGGAAATAAATTACAGTTTTACTTAACTGTAAATGCAAAGAATATAATTCATATTCGATGCAAGAAAGAGAGTAACGAACATCCTGAATGATGGCTCTAAGAATAGCAAACTTACTCCTAGTGAGTTACTCCTAGTGAGACTCCTTTTTTAGGGTATCACGCATTTGTTCTGACTTTTCTGCTCTGAATAATGAAATTAATTATCTCAAATCTCTTGCCCTTGCTCGTGGTTATAATCCCTCTTTGATTGATAAAGCTTTGTATAAATTTAATAAGCCTAAAACTCCTTTTTCTGATTCAAATAATCCTCCTAATTTTAATTCTATAACAGTTCTGCCCTTTTATTCTCTTCTCTGCTTCAAAATTGCTAAAATCCTTTCCCTTTTTAATTTTAAAGTTATCTTCAAACCTATGAATAAAATTAAATTCTCTTCTCTAAAAGATCATGTTCCTACTGAGAACCGGTGGGGTGTTTATTATATTCCTTGATCTTGCAATTTAGGTTATATTGGTCAAACAATGAGAGCTTTAAAATTCAGATTAGGCGAGCTTCAGAGGTATATTGCAAATCAAGAAATCTCTAAATCTTCAATTACTTCTCACTGTTGGTCTTCCAGTCACATAGCTGCCAACTTGTACGGATTTTTCTTACCACTAAAATTTTATAGAAATTTTTGACTTATTTAAACGTTAAAATTGCTAGAATTTCGGTGATTCAATTAGCTAAAATTGTCTATTAAATTTTAGTGGTATGAAAAATCCGTACAAGTTGGCAACTATGCAGTCATTGTTTCAATTTCTCCATGGCCAAAATTATTTTTTCCCCTCCCTCTCCCTCTCACTTGGATTTTTATGAAGCATATTATATTTCTAAAAATTCTGCTAATCTTGTCAATGATCTCCCATCATCTCCTTTCCTAACTCCAGCGTGGAAATTACTTTTGAAATTCTCTTCCTTTTTCTCTTGATTAAAAAAAAGATTCTTTTGGGTTTTTTTTTTTTTTTTGTTTTATTCTTTTATATTTCTTTCTTTATTATTATTATTTATATTTTTTTATTTACTTCTTATATTTTATTTTATTTTAATTCTTTTATTTCCATTTTTTCCCTATCAATTTCTCTTCTATCTTTTTGGCAACACCTTTCTCTTCTGCATGTTCCTCTTTAAGCTAGCGCCGTCTGTCGGTTTCTTTGCAACATTCTTTACCTTCAGTTCATTTTTTGACCTTGTTCGCTTGCGGACGCGTGTTGGTTGTAGCTGATGACGAGCTGTTATGTTTTTAGCTCGAAACGCGTCCTGTGTATTGTTTTATTTTATGGTGATTTTTTACAAAGTTTTATTATTTTAATTACTTCAAATCGCCAGTTTTCGGTGCTGTTTCGCTGAGTGGAAAGGGTTAAATAATTAAAGAGTTAAATGTGGCTCCCAAATGATGCTGCAGACGCTTATGCTTGCCTTGGAATGAATTTGGTTATAATTTCGTTTTTTTTTTTTTTTTTTTTTTTTTCACTACGAACGAGGTCATCTTTGTTGAATTTTGCAAATATAACTTTTTCCTAAAAAGTTACCAAAAAAAAAAAAAAAAACATGCACCCAATAGATTATAAATAGGTTTTTTTCCCCACTGTGTCACTCAGTGTAAAGATCAATGAATTTTTCGTCATTCTGTTGTGTCACACCACCCTCTAAATCCTAGTTCTACTCGCTGCCACAAAAATGGCGGCTGTCATAAACGGATATTTTTCAGCTTTTGTACGGTCCCTTGAATTTAAATACCAAAAATATCTAAAAGTTTTCTCCGCATTATTGTTCTGACATATAATCTGATCCCTTTAAGGATCGCTTATTATTCGTCTTTTTATATTGTTAATTTTTAGTAATATAACAAATATTCATTACATTTTCTTTTTTTATTCTTTCTTTTATTATTTTATTTACCGTTTTACTCATGTGGCTACAAACCACATCTAAATATTTATATTTTTTGCGGTTCCTTAATGCCTGTGCAAAACGAATCACCTCTCAACTGGATGTAAAGATATTCCGCAACTAGAAAGGATTTGAAATGATTCGAAAAAATTCTGCAACGATTATATATATTTACCCTCTCGCTGCGCAACCCAATATTTCCTCGGGCAGCGTAAAGCAGGGTTCCTACACTTTCAACTGAAATACCAATATTTTTATGTAGAAAACTCGATTTATATAATCGCGGGATTGAGTTTTCCTGTAAGAAAATACTGGTGTTTATATGATGTAACATCGTAGAAATTACCTGACTTGTAGGAATCCTGTAAAAGTAGCAAAATTTGCGCAACCCGAGATTTCCTCGGGGGTTCATTTTTTCTTCTGGCGACCACATTGTAAAAATTGTCTTCAGGGACAGACCTGATTAACCTGATTGAAATGCAGTGTTTCCAGTGGGCTACTTTTTTAAAATTCACATTTCTTGATTGGCATCATTTTTCTGAAATAGTAAAATTTCCCTTGTTTTCTCCTTAATTAATGTGTCATTAAATCAGGCGAATTTCAGTATTTCAAAAAAGTGGTGCCAATCAAGAAATCTGGATTTATAAAAAGTAGCCCGCTCGCAACACTGTTGAAATGTTTAATTATTGATTCAGGTTTGGGTTTAAAAAAAAACTCTTTTACAAAAAATGTTTACATATTTAAACTTTAAAATATATATAGGCTTGAAATACGTAATTAAAAAGATGCGCAATTTTTTAAGCTATTTTGATTATTTTTTTAATTACGAAGCGAGAGGGTAAGATTTCAAACCATTCGGTTGGGTAATTTTTGCGCTGTTATATACGGACAGATGGACAGACAGACGGACGGACCAGACGACGACTACAGGTGCTACGTATTTAGGCAATTACGAGCGAACCTAAAAGTGGTAAAATAAATTTGTCAAATTGGAATCAACACAAATGCAAGTATGGAAATATCGTAAAAGCCGCTACTTTGTCATGACTAGAAATGAGTGTTTCAAAGATTATCACTAGAGACTTACTCAAATTAAATCAAACTGACAAGGAAGGTCTCCTTACTGGGCATATTCAGAATATTTTGAAAAAAATACTATTTAAACTATTTTTGTATGTAATAAAGGATCAGACAAATTTAGCGGTGGAATTGCAGTAGAAAAACTGTAAAAAAAAATAAAATATTTTCGATTATTTGGCGCGAAAAGACGAAAGTGTCACGCAATTTGGCGAGCAGTACTTTTCCTCGCCAGAAGCAAACGATTTTAATGCACCTGAAAATTGATTTTAATTCATTTTTAGAATGCGTGTAAATAGTATTTAATGAATTTAAACTTAAACAATGAGAGAATTTAATAAATACATTTTTTGTATTACATATTTATATTGCTTGTTATTTAATTTTATTACGTTAAAAACAATTTAATGTATAAAAAATATTTTCATATATTTGAGCGTATTGCAAAATAAAGACAAGATGAAGAATGCTGCAGTAATTTATTTGAATATAAGTCATTGTTTACATAGCAACAAAATTGAAACGACAGTGCTGAATTGGACTTAATTTTAAGATTGAAACAATTTTAATTAATTTTAATTTTGTTATAATCCATAAAATTTGATAGTTAACTTTCATTATAAATATATATATATGACAAAGCTATAGTTAAATCAAACTAAAACCAACAAAACTAAAGTTATTTACATTAAATTTATTTAAACAAGTTCATTATGAAACCTTTTTATCTTTAAGAGATTTTAAAAAGTATTTTTTGAAATTTTATTACATCGCCAACCGGTGATAAATCGCCAAATATCGAAATTTTCATTATTTTTTTTACGGACGCTCTATCGAATTTCCGCCGAAATTTTTTTATAAACATTTTCAATATACATATAATTTTTTCATATATTTCGGGGTATGCCCGTATTGAGACATTCCTTGTGAGTAATTCCGTTTCCTTCAATTATACGATTTCCCTCTTCTTTCCCTTATATGTTGAACCTAAATGAAAGTTTCTATTATAAATTTACTTACATGTTCTCTTAGACAATTAATATGGTACATAGGGTAAGGGATTCATTGTTCATCCCAGAAAAGTCATCACAGTAAGATAAAATGCTTTATTTTTTATTCAAAAAATACTATAATTTCCTAATTCTTCACTACATTTCTTAACCCCTTAACGGTCGCATTAAATTACAGTTTAAAAATTCAAATTGCTCATTGGCACTACTTTTTTGAAAAAGAAATATTCAGGTTATTTAATGACATGTAAAATCATATCATAATAAAGCCAATCACACTATTTTATAAAACTGGTGGGAATCAAACAATCTGAATAAAAGGCACAACCCGTGTATATCACGGGAGCGAGAATTAAAGGGTTAAGTCTTCAGCCATCAACAAGGAATTTTGGACATTTTTACATTCTTTTATTAGGTGCATTCATAATTATGTAAATACGTAGCACCTATAGTCGTCGCCTGTCTGTCTGCCTATAACAGTGCAAAAACTACCCAACCGAATAATTTGATATTTAATATATATAATGTTTGCAGAGTTTTGTCCAGTTATTTCAAATTTTATGAAAATCGAATCAGAACTTTAAAAGATATTAATACAAGTTTTCTTCATTCTGTTAAACCCTATCGCACTTAATTAATTCAATGATATCCCATGATAAATAATGATTCTAGGTTGCCATGGTGATTATTCTATTAAATCATATCATATGTAATCAATTCATTACTAACCCATGATAGGTAATGATTCAAGGTTGTCATGGTGATGACGACCTCTTTAAGATGGAGTCCTGTTATTTCCGTATTACTGAATTTAATATATATAATAGTAATAAAGTTTGTATTCTGCATGAGAGTGCAACAGCTATTGCACCAAGATGTTTATAGTTATAAAAGTAGTTATACTATGAACGCACTTCATTTGCCATGTTTCAGGTACAATTTAACCCGTTCAGAACCGGCATCTTTTACACGAATTTTATTCGTTTGGGACCAGTTTTTTTTTTCAAATTATTTGAATTAACTATGTAAATCAGAAAGTGTCGTAATTAAATAAAATAAATTTTACTTTTCTTTTTTACCGGTATCAAACTCAAGCGTTTTAAGCACTTTTTGAGGGTGCATGTATGCACCCATGGTCCCGAACGGGTTAAACATAGATGAAAAGTTATATGAGTTCGGTTTGTCTGGCCGCCTGTCCAAGCTCTAACTCTCGTAAATGTACCCGGATCAACCTAAATTCTTTGTATGTTACTATAGCACGAATGGTATTGAAAATGAATTGTGTAGCATTTATATATCATTTACAGGAACGGTCAAAAGTATTCCGTTACATTACGGTCAATGGGAAAAAATCGTTGTAAGTTATTTTTCCTAATGTTAGATAATTTCAAACGTAATAAAATTGATGTGCATTTCTGAAGTGCACTAAAACAGGCATTTTGTAGAATATGAATGATAATTTATTATTAATTTACAGGGCCGCACAAAAGAATTCCGTTACATAATGGCCTACGGGGGAAATCTGTTTGCGGTGATCTTTATTTCTATGAAGTTATTTCAAATATAATGAAATTGATATACATTACTGAGGCCTACTACAAGATACTTGTTGTTTGACATGATGCGCATAGTATTTATCGTTCATTTACAGGGATATAAAATGATTCGGATACATTACTGTGTCTTAAGTAGTTTCCATTAGCGATAATTGCTTGGAGTGCGATTTCTTTTATGTCATGCGTAACAAGTTTATCTAAATGTTTGCTTATTATGTGATGTATACAAATACTGTAATATCATATACCAGGCTACACAAAAGAATTCGTAAGCATCGAAAAATATCAGCGTGAATAGCTTAAAGGCGGCTTTTAACTGAGTTGTGCGCTTTCAAGTTGGACTATATTTAGTATAGTGAAACATGTTTCTTATAAATAAAATCATATACGGGGCCACGGAAAGAACTGGATAAACACCCTCCTGTGGATGACAATGTCTGAAAGTATGATTTCAGTAATTTAAACAATGATTTTGCCTGAATAAAGTTTAGCTTATTATACGGCGCATATAAAAATCTGTTGGAATATACAGAGCTAACAAAATAATTCAAGTTTGTTTCCGTATATTGATAGAAATTACTGAAGGTGAATTTTCAACATGTTATGCATTTTAGTGTTGAACTAAATTTCAGCATACTCTGTAGAATATATACAAATCTGTAGTTTAAATACAGGGAATACAAAAGAATTGGACTAATTTTCCTGCTTTGTGTGGTAATTACTGAAATCAGGTTTTCAAATGTGTTAGGCCGTTTCTGAAATGTTAACTCCCTTTTTTTTTTTTACTTTATTAAACAGCAAAGTTTCATTACTGAATTCTGGAACTGTTGGAAAGTGTTTCATAACCTATACTTGATGCATGATTTTTCTTCCTTGTTGTACATGATGATTGAATTTTGTAATCCTTTTTAACCTAATTTCGGTATGCTAGAATTATAATAATTACATTCACAAGTGTGTTTCAGATGACAATATATCATTTTAATATTTTTTAACATAATAATTAATTAAAGCCTTTAATAACATTTTTCTGTAGCCCGCTACAGGTGATAAATACACAAACATTCCTTATAAATCGTAAAGTTTTGTACGAATTGAAATAACAGTGGATTTATTGATGGGCCAATAAACGCTCTCCAAAATAAGGCAAATAACTCTAAAACTGCAACAATGAAACATTCTAAAGTGGAAAAAGTGGAAAATTAATTCCAAATAAAAAAAGAAAATTTTAGTTTTTTTTAAATAGCATACTTTTATGAATTAAAAATTTAATATTAATTAATTTATCATTATACGTTGAGAAATCAATTTAAAATCGTAAAAAGACAGTTTAAATAATTTTCAATTTTTCTTCTCGCTGCGCTACCTTAAAAAAGAAATAGAGCAAAAATTATGCATTTTTAACCTGGGAGAACTCGCTGCATGAGATTTTCTCTCACCGTTGTACTTTTATAAAGACTCTTATTTAAACTATTTTTCATTTTAATTAAAATTTAAAAATTTTATTTCAATTATTTTACCTTTTTGTGAATAAAAGTACTAAGCCAAGTAAAAAAAAAGTATATTAAGCGAATGTAAAGTAAAAAAAAAAAACAATTGGGCACCGTGAGAGAAATTCTCACTAGCGAGTTCTCCCATGACATGAATTATACTCAAAACATTAGGCTTGATTTTCTATACGAACATTAAAAGCTAAATAAAAGAGAGTTGTTTAATCTATTATAATTTAAATTTCCCTGGTAAAAAACATGAATCACACTGAAAAAAAATGGCGTGATTTTCTAAATAAACATTGAAGATAAATAAGAGAGTTAATAAAAGAGAGTTTTATAATTATTGTAATTTAAATTTCTGAGGGGGAAAACATGAATTGCACCAAAAAATTAAGAGTGATTTTCGAAATAAACATTGAAAAATAAATAAGAGAGTTTATAAAAGAGAATTTTTTAATCTATTGTAATTTAAATTTCCGGGGGAAGAACATGAATGACACTCAAAAAATTAGGCGTGATTTTCGATATGAACATTAAAAGACAAATAAGAATGTTTATAAAAGAGAGTTTTTTTAATATATTGTAATTGAAATTTCCCGGGGAAAAAACATGAATTACACTCAAAAAATTAGGCGTAAATTTCTTTATGAACATTAAAAGATAAATAAGAATGTTTATAGAAGAGAGTTTTTTAATCTATTGTAATTCAAATTTTCCTGGTAAAAAACACGAATTACGCTAAAAAAAAAAAAAAAAAAAAAAGGTGTGATTTTCGATATGAACATTAAAAGATAAATAAGAGAGTTTATAAAAGAGAGTTTTTCAATCTATTGTAATTTAAATTTCCTAGATAAAAAACATGAATTTCACTCAAACAATTAGTCGTTATTTTCAATATGAACGTTAAAAGATAAATAATAGAGTAAGAAGAGAGAGATTTTAAGCTATTTTTACTTTCACACTAATTTTAATTCAATTGTTTTTACCAACCAAAATTAATACGATACATAAAAAATTATGGTATTTGGGACTAAAAATTAAGTGGTTTCATAAACATACCACCGCTCATGAAAGGGTTTAAGTAAAACGTCTAAAAAAAAGCTAAACTATATTAAATTGCCAAATGGAATCGCATTCGAAACAAAATATAATTTAGTTTGGATTATCGTTTATGATGAAAAGATTTTTTAAATTTCTTTGAAACTGGGGATATTCTGCCCTTTTCAGACATTTGAACTATAAGATACTCAAGTTAGCTTGTTAATTTTGAAAATAAAATAATGTTAACTATGTTCACATTCCTTTAAGAAGTAAAAAGTCAACACAGGACTCAATATACGAAGGAAAATTTCATATAAAATAAAACCTTTCATACCAGTAAAAAAAATTAGCCATGATATATTTATTTATATTACATAATTACGCACTTGTGTACATTAACAGGGATGTTCATAATCAAGAAATTAAGCTGTTGTTTCTCTCCAACAGTGTAAGAATTCCGAATAAGAAAGCGGGATACATCCATCCCATTCTGGTAGAAGTTTAAGATGCGAATTTCATTGAATTGAAAATTCTGATTGCTTTATGTTATTCGCATTTTTATCATTTTTATTTCATTAAAATTCAATACTTTACAAATTCATGAATATTTAATACGCAATTTATTGCATTGCATGGTTCTACGCTTTGTTAGCAATGTGATAAATCACGTATTAAATTTCAATAATTTCAAGCGTAATTTCACTGTTCAAAATTAATTGTCTGAGCGAAACGAAGGCTAATACACAACGCAATATTACTTTCAGGTCACATACAGCTACGATGGATATTAAAACTTTCGTCAAGCATAACTCACAAAAATGTTTGTCGGATTTCGTTTCTGATTGCACCAGAAGGTACCTATGAGGGTAACCTACCGAATGCACCTATGAAAAATAAGTTCAAAAACGTTTAAAAATTCTATTTAAAAAAAACTGATAAAAAAGCACAATTTATCTACATACGTCACGGAAATTTAGTGTACGTCATTTTCACTGGCTAGATGTTTTCGTAGAAAACTGAATTGCAGCACATGGAGCAAAGAAGATATGCACGCATTAATATTATATATAATTAAACCTATTTAAACAGGAAAATAAATCTGTATATTTTTTCTATTTAAAAGAAAAAAGCCAAAATAACTTAGTACAGTAGAACCTCTTTTATCCGAAACTCTTTTAACCGAAACTCTCGGTTAACTGAAACCCATTTTTAATGCTCTTTTTTTACTATCACATTCCTTGCGTGCAAACTCCATTTTGAGAGCTTCTTCTTCTTCTTCTTCTTTTTAACTATCATATTCCTTGCGTGCAAACGATCCTTTTCGAGCTACGAGTATATGTAAATATTTTCAATCTCCTTTTGCTCCAAGCTGCGGAGTGGAACGAAGAAACAAGAAGACGGGCAAATTAGCAAGTCTGAAGCTTTTAAATGTATTGCAAAAGGTTTGGCATGGCTGGAGCAGCAGAAAGGCTGTGATGCTGGTGAACTAATAATATTAAAAAAATCAGTGACAGAGCTTCAAAGCAAACGCAATCGAAACTGCTACAAACAAAACATTTTTTCAAATCCTTGTGAGATATGTAAAAGGTACTTAATTTCGAAATTAAAATTCAGGTAATTTACTCTTGTTTATCTTTTGCCATTGCTTTATTTTTATTAAGCACTTGTTACCATAATAAGAAATATTGCATACATATCTCCTTAATCTTAAAATTGAAGCATTATCGATTATCCGAAAAATGGTCGGTCCCAATTACTTCTGATAATCGAGGCTCTACTGTATTTGATATTTTGCGATAATCTCTGTAACATAATTTTTCACTCACCAATGGCGTCTTTTATATTTCGCGTGTGCAAATAAGAAACAATTCTTTAATAATAATTAAATAAAACATTTTGATTATGGCTTCATTTCTTCTTTTTTTTTATCGTTTTAGTATTTTAAGGAGTCTCAGGACCCTTAAAATCGGAAAAAATTTAAAAAAGGGACCATTTTCCACTTTTAATATCTTAAAATGTATATTGTTTAAAATACTATTTTTATTGAAATGAAAGATACAAGTACGGTCTTTCATTTTATGTCTTTAAAAAAATGCAAGGTGCAGAATTGGCATATACAGGGGGCTCTAAAGTGTCAGATATTTGACTAGCAGAAAATTGTTATAATGGCTTAAGCGCACGATTACATAATAAATATTGCAACTGGAATGAAAATTTTGAGGCCTACTTATACATCAGATTATAATAATTACCCTGAACCTAAACAAATTTGTATATAAAACATTTTTCTATTTTTAATACAAAATTGTATTTAACTAATACAAAATTTTGAAAATTTCAACAACATAATCACCTAAAAAATATATCTTTTTGAACAATAAAAGGGAAATTTTAGGTTCAGTTTATACAGATTAACATGAAACATATGTTTTGAAAATTTTATGAAAAAATCTTTAGAAGTTTTTGAAATATCGTGCACGTTATGCCCCAAAACGTCATTTGGTAAAAATGACTTCAAAGTTTCGGAAACGCCGCTTCAATTAATGAGCGGGGATATTTCTAAAAGTCATAACTTTTGTTCTAATGAGAGTTTTAAAGAAACAATTATACGGTAGAACCTCGATTAACTGAGCTTCGATTAATTGAGGTTTCTGTTAACCGAGCCGATAATGAAGTCTGTTTATTTGAGAATGAGACTTGAAAAAGACCACCCTTTTTTACAGCACTGCCCTAAAATATTTCGAGCAAAGAAACGATGTTATGCTGATAGATCTCCTGTTGCTCAAAAATTTGCGTGATCGGGCAGTCATTGATATAAAATCCGGACTTTTTCAACGAAATAACAGACTTTTTTAAAAAATAATATAAATTTAACAAATTAATGGAATTAAATCAAAAAATATGTACATTTTCTGGAGATTTGTTTTATTTTTGAAAATGCATCTTTCAATATTTAACTTTGTAAAAAAAATTCAATTTGCTTTTTAAAATTTACCACTACTAGTTGATTTCTTCTTCAATTTTATTGAGCTCTGAAACATAACTTTATATATGCTTATTTTTGTCATTTAAAAAACGTTCTATTGTTTTTTATTCTAAGAGAAATTAAATTCGCGAGCACGGCAAGTTTATATTACACAATACACTATTAACCGAGATTTCCGATATCCATGGTACTAACGGTCCCAATTACATCAGATAATCGAGGTTGCACTGTACTTGAATGGATATGAATTGTCCTGAAAAGATAGTAGTTTAACATCTAATTAAAATTAAAATTTCGAAAATTTGAAAACTTTAAGAGTGCTGAAACCCTTAAATGAAATTGCTACTTTTCCAGGTTAGGGACCCTGGCGAGGTATAGAAAATGAGTTTGGCGGAAGAAGTAAATTTTTCATGCATATTTTCCAATAACCTATCCATTGTTTGATATACCTATTTCTTTAAACATTTATGCAATTTATTGTGTAAAAAAGTCATTTACATATTTTCACATACAAACAGAAGTAATTTGTTGATAAAAAATAAAGATCTAGACACACGGCAGTGTGTCAGCCAAGTTCACCTGACATAGCCGTGTGTTATTTACACGAACCATTTCGAGCTGTTTTCGTCAAATTTCATTGCTCTACTACTGAAAATCTATGAGACCTACGTACTTGTTATACGAAATGTGTAGTAAGGCCACCCTAATTACCTAAAATCCAAAATTTTATAAATAACGCATAATTAGTTTCCGAGATAATGACATTTGAAAATGTCTGATAATCGATAATTTTATCACTGACTGACTGACTCACTCATCAAAAAGATCTCGTATATCTACTGCAGCTACAGACTTCAAATTTGGTGCGAAGTTTGTTTACACCATAAAACTAAGGAAAAAAATAAAAAAATTGTGAAAATCGATGAATTACCCACCTGGGGGTGCCCATTTTTATTTGAACATTACGTCTATTAGGCGGAATTTTAATCTGCCGTAGGAGGGTACACTGTTCCGTCGCCAAATACCGCCAAGTTTCTCGCCAACATGGGGATATATCGCCAAATTTGGCGAACAAAATTAGTCGCCAAAAGTGACGCCACCTTGGCGATATCTCTAATATTTCGCCAAATTCCCATAGACTTCTATTGTAAACCTATCTACTTACTGGAGGTTTATCTGGGTTTACTTGCTTACAGAAAATCAACAAATTGAGATATTCTGTCCGTCACAGAGCCCGTTCTCAGAAACTATACATGTTGGATACTTGAAATTTTGCATACTTATAGCTGAACACCACACATCATACGACAAATCATAAAATTTTTATAAAGTCGTACACTTAACCCTTTGGCTCCTACATGTGTATTTTAAACAATTCTTTCTAAGTGAGCCCCTAATTAGGTTGGAGGCGTGAAATTTTACATACTTATAGCTGAACACCTCACATTAAACGACAAACTATAAAATTTTGAAAAAGTCGTACATTTAACCCTTTGGGCTCCCACATGTGTATTTTAAACAATTCTTTCTAAGTGACACCCTATTATTTACTTTGGAGGTGTGGCATTTTGCATACTTATAGCTGAACACCTCACATCAAACGACAAATCATAAAATTTTGAAAGAGTCGTACATTTAACCCTTTGGGCTCCCACAAATGTATTTTAAACAATTCTTTCTATGTTAGCCTCTAACAAGGTTGGAGGCGTGAAATTTTGCATACTTATAGCTGAACACATCACATCAAATGAGAAATCATAAAATTTTGAAAAAGTTGTAAATTTAACCCTTTTGGGTCTCACGTGTGTATTTTAAATAATCCTTTCTAAGTGAGCCCCTAATTAGGTTGGAGGCGTAAAATTGTACATACTTATAGCTGAACACCTCGCATCAAACGAAAATCTATAAAATTTTAAAAAAGTCGTACATTTAACCCTTTGGGCTCCCCCATGTGTATTTTAAACAATTCTTCCTAAGTGAGCCCTAAGTAGGTTGGAGTCGTGAAATTTTGCATACTTATAGATGAACACCACACATCATACGACAAATCAAAGTTTTGAAAATTTCGTACATTTAGCCCTTTGGGCTCCCACATGTGTATTTTAAAAAGATAATTTCTAAGTGAGCCCTAATTAGGTTAGAGGCATGAAATTTTGCATACTTATAGCTGAACACCTCACATCAGAAGGCAAACCATAACAGTTTGAAAAAGTCGTACATTTAGCCCTTTGGGCTCCCACATGTGTATTTTAAAAAGATAATTTCTAAGTGAGCCCCTAATTAGGTTGGAGGAGTGAAATTTTGCATATTTATAGCTGAACACCTCACATCAAACGAGAAATCATAAAGTTTTGAAAAAGTCGTACATTTAACCCTTTGCGCTCCCACATGTGTATTTTAAACAATTCTTTCTAAGTGAGCCCTAATTAGGTTGGAGGCGTGAAATTTCGCATACTTATAGCTGAACACCTCACATCAAACGAGAAATCAAAGTTTTGAAAAATTCGTACATTTAGCCCTTTGGACTTCCACATGTGTATTTTAAAAAGATAATTTCTAAGTGAGCCCTAATTAGGTTGGAGGCATGAAATTTTGCATACTTATAGCTGAACACCTCACATCAGATGGCAAACCATAACAGTTTGAAAAAGTCGTACATTTAACCCTTTGGGCTCCCACATGTGTATTTTAAACAATTCTTTCAAAGTGAGCCCCTAATTAGGTTGGAGGCGTGAAATTTTGCATACTTATAGCTGAACACCTCGCATCAAACGAGAAATCATAAAATTTTGAAAAAGTCGTACATTTAACCCTTTGGGCTCTCACATGTGTATTTTAAACAATATTTTCTAAGTGGGCCCCTAATTAGGTTGGAGGCGTGAAAATTTGCATACTTATAGCTGAACACACATCAAATGACAAATCATAAAATTTTGAAAAAGTCGTACATTTAACCCTTTGGGCTTCCACACACTGGGCTTCCTGTGATCACACTTACCCACTTGTTATTTTCAAAATCATCAGAGAAAAGGATATTTAATTAGTTAAATTTGAAACTCCAGGGAGAGGCAATGTCCTTCCTCTGCACTGCCTCTTTACCGGCACCCATGGATGAATGATACGTAGTGTGTCATAAGCACTTAACTTTATTTTTCACTTTCAGTACAAAAAAGCAGGCCCAGCTATAGGTTATTTAATTGGAAATTTTAATTTAGGAATTTAATAGGAATTGTTGTTTCAGAAACAATAAAAATTTCGAATCAATGCATTTCGTTTCAAAACATGCATTCAATGTAGCAATATTAAAATATAGATTTCAGCCGCAAATTGACAGCCAAATAGTTTGTTGTAGGAAATTTAAATTAAAATTGAGTGTTGCTTGGTGAATAAAATAATCACTTGTAAACACATTTAAAAGCATTGAGGGTCTAAATATATTGTAACTTTACAAAAAGTAATGATATCTAACAAAAACATAACTGTGAAAAAAGGGAGCCAAGCTCTGTAAAGACAATGGCAAGAAAAGAAGTGATATCTAAGTGGGTGCCAAGTTCAAATAAAATTCACTCAAACTTACCTACAGAAGTATTATAGCATTTTTTAAATTGTTTAGAAATAAAAATTATTGATAGCATATTAATAATAAATCTAGTACTTGGCAAGTTTTTGATAAATGTTATGCCTATCCATTTCATGTCTTAATAAAATGATGATGTTAATATTAACAACAATGTCATTATAAAAAATTAATATAGTTATTATTATAAGCAAATGACTCATGATAAAGATTTGATAAGCCAATAAATACACAGATACACTCCCGCTCGCCTTTGGTTATCACTCTAGCACCCACCCTCCAGAAACCTCAATGCAAACAGACTAAAAGGCCTGAGAAAGAGACAGATACCCTTACGCTTGTTCTTGGTCATCCCTCTAGAGACTGCACCCCTTTAAGCCTTCAGGGGCAAAGAGCTTTTATTCGTGACATGCTGAAATGATTGAATCACACCAGAATTTAAAAACAAATTTATTTCAAATTGGGTAAACGCTTCTTTTCATGTATTTAATAAAATTAAACTTTTTAGTCCTGAGTTCTACTGTCAATGTGGCATTTTGCAGTTAAAATTAGGTGGGATATATTTTATCCCACCACCCTTCAAGGGAAAGGAGCTCACTCAAATGAAGGCTTCCAAACATGAAATAATAAGTTTTGATATAATAATGTCATTAATAAAAATAAATGACTCGTAGGTAAAAACTTGCCAAGTTCTAGATTTATTATTAATATGCTATCAATAATTTTTATTTCTAAACAATTTAAAAAATGCTATAATACTTCTGTAGGTAAGTTTGAGTGAATTTTATTTGAACTTGGCACCCAGTTAGATATAACTTCTTTTCTCGCCATTGTCTTTACAGAACTTGGCTCCCTTTTTTCACAGTTATGTTTTTGTTAGATATTATTATATACAAATACAATGTTTATGTTTATGTCAGGGCTCCCAAATGGTCCGCCAACTGAATACCAATATTATTTTAGAAAATTTTTCTTTTTAAATTTTTCTTACAAACCGCCCCGGAACCCCCTTTGAAAGTTAATTCTAGCGCAAACCTACCATAAAATTTTCTGTTAAAATTTATTGGTATTCAGTTGCCGGACCATTTGGGAGCCCTGTTATGTGTAAAAATGCGCATAATAGTTCATAAGGTTTTTTTTACATGTATGTATATGTATATCATCAGCGATGGAACAATCTAGCAGCAGAGAATCAATTGTCACCGAAAAATTGTATTAGTATTCTTCATTTAACTTCAGGACAGAATTTTGTGATTTTTGAAATACTATAAAAATTTAGTGGTGACAATCTCTCAATTGCTGCGCCACTGTTCCATCACTGATATCATATATAAACTCAAACTGCACCGAGTTTTTGAAAAACGCCAAAAGTGTTATTGGAAAAGAACCATGAAATTAGTTAAAATCATATATTTTTAATCGACATTAGCTTGCGAGGGTCGTCACGTGAGTAGCGTGGGTTCTTAATGCCAAAAAAAAAAAAAAAAGTGTGGTCTTGATTGATGGACAAGCGCTTCTGTAATAAAAATAAATGCGTTCGTATTCATAAAATATCAATTTTCCTTGTTTTTCATGATTTTTTTATAAGTTGATTACTTTAAACCGCGTGCAGGGTTATCACAATGGAACAACAAAGAATATACTTACATAATGTTATTTTAATATTTTTAAATTTTAACTGATAAGATAGGATTAAAAGTCGCATTTCATAGTTTCCCTTAACCATTACATGTACAGTTAGTGTAAAAAAAAAAAAAATAATAATAATAATAAATAAAGAAAAAAAATTAACTTGCCTTTAATCTCAGATCGCTTACGGTAAAATTAGATGTGTTTTTCATCTCGGAACAATGTGTTCTTTCAGATTATGAATGTTAATATTTAAATGGGGGTCCTGTGCGTATTGCAAATTACACCGATTTTGTTTGTTTTAAACGGTAACGCCAACTTTTGTGACCATATTTAAAGTTTCTTGGATCAAGGCATCGAGTAAAAAATATAGTTTCTAGAAATTTGATTAAATCTTCATAGACTTATAAAAGAAAATATATTAGGGATACATCCACAAACTTAGAAAAATTAAATATAAAAAATAAAAATTGTAATTTAATAGATTACAACGACCATTTGGAATTTATTTTGTCCAACAAATTCCGTCGCATCCTCTTCAACAACAGATCGCAAGGATCAAACATCAGACGACCAAAACCTTCATCGATAAACTGTCCAAGTCCCGTTTCGAGAAGAAAAACTGTTTACAAATCGAAAGCAGTTGCACCGAATCATCCACAGATTGCGCCAAATTACCTACGTTGAGCTCAATTTTTCCCAGTTAAAATCGACCGATTGTAAAACGCCGTGGCTTGTGGATTGGAGCCCCTCGAGACATGGCCTTTTACTATCAATAGATTAAACATTAGATTGTTTCCTTTTTCGCGTTCGTCTTTTATTCTGTAATCGATTTTCATGGGCTACATAATCAGTTGAAAACCTCGATTTTCATGGGCTACATAATCAGTTGAAGGCCTCGATTTTCATGGCCTACATAATGAGTTGAAGACCTCGATTTTTGCTTTGCAAGACGATTTTCATTTCGGCGTCGTTCTTTGGCTTTGGATTTTTCCATATTTGATAATTTGCGCCCACCCATTTTGTAACTTTTTCAATTTTTAACGGTTTTATGCCTGCCGATTACCTATTCAAACAATTTTTTACGATTTTATGCCTTTCCATTACCTATTCAAATAAAAATTCTTCTAAAAGTAAAGAACATCGTTGAATTTCGAAAAAAATAAATAAAATGCAAGCATCATTTGGCCC
>OZ010798.1:249813213-249863213 GCA_963932465.1 Maratus speciosus | reverse complement strand
CATCACCCGATCACGCCCGTCGGTCTAATCGTTCGGAGTTTTCGCGGTTTTCTTCGAACCATGGATTTCCATGCGCAAATACGGGTTAGGTTCCCTTAGAAAGACCTCCACGGAGGGCACTCCCCCTCGGGCCTATATCCCTAGAGTAGATAATCGGCCGTCAAAAATCAATCAACCAACCAACCATTTGGTCCCATCCTCCACCGAAAACAACAACTATTTACAAATGGTTAAAAAATCTCACAGATAAACCTTCTACACACCAGTGACATTTTAGAGGCGATTCTATCAATAAGACGAACTAAATGATGGGAACATGAACAGGATATGTTTTCCGACGAGCTACCCAGTTGCGGAGCAACTCTACGCCTGGGTATGAGTATTTGTGTATCGTATCATAAGGGAGCATTATTTGATGTTTAGCAGTACTATTTTAAGTTATTAGTAAAATATAATTTAAGGATAGTAAAAAAAAAAAAAACAATTAAAATACTGGAAAAGTCTACAGCCCAGCATAATGATCACAAACAGCAGAATGCCGATAGCATTCAATCGTGGTTGTGGGAAAGACCGACCTTACCGCAAAACATTTGAGCTGGTGTGAACACCTGGAGGGAATAAGACTAGGCCCAAGTGCTTACCCAAAAATGGTGGCTATCGTACGTGGATTTTCTTTAACATATGTACGGTCACCTAAATTTAGACAGTAGAATTTTATAAAAGATTTATATGACTTGTTTAATCTCATATAAATAAAGCGGAAAAAACCTTTTAAAAATTATTGGTACCAAAATTCAAGGTGACTGTACCCACACTGAAAAGAATCCGCCTTCGTAGTCGCAATTTTTGTGTCAGCGCTCGGGCATATTATTCAGGGGTCGATGGAATACCACAAAGTGATTAGCATGACTTTGTAAAGATTTGAATTGAGGCACCTGTGGTCCATACATCTCAACCCAGGGAACAGAACAGATGACGTTGCCGTTGGTATCCAACAGCCAAACACAAAAGTGATCCGTCAGATGCTAGGGAGCAAGCTATCTGAGTAAGCCCCTCCCACTCGACCATAAACTTGGTGGTAAAAAGCCGGAAAAGCAAGTTCCACAACGAAAAAAAATCCCTGCCGGCCCGGCCGACAGGCAGAGGTAGATTTCGAAGTTAAGTATACTAATTTCACCAACAAAAACTAAATCATAATTGGATATAAATCCACTTTAACAGTTTTATCTGTCTGCTTTTGACGAGTTTTTATTTCATTTTTTTATATAATAGCTTATTTTATCAGAATCATGTTAAGGCGGTATTAAAAGAAATACTTTTCCATGCTCAACAACTCTGACACATTTTCAGAATCTTTTTTAATTAAAAAAAATATGAAACTTGCTGACGTGATTTTTGAAAAGATTTATAAGGGACCTGTGTTTTTATTTTTCTTTCAATTAATTAAACTTGATTAAAAAAACAATTATTTTCTCAGTAGGGCAATATTTTTCGTTTCTAACACAATCTCTTCGGGAAATTCTCTTCAAAATGCCCACTTTAACATCATTTTTTTTTAAATATATTCTGCCTCAATCAAAAAATCGATCATTACTGTACATTATACAGTTTCTGAATAAGAGAATCTACCAATTGGATACGTTTGAGAGCAAAAATGATTTTAAAAGCGAGTAAGAAAATAAGCAGTTTGGATTTCAATACACCCTTAATAAGATAATTTTTTTCTTCAACCGCTATGTATTTTTAATTTGTTTTTGCTGTAAGAATTGGTCCTATCAAAAACTTGTCTATATAAATGTTGAAGACAATAAGATATATGATAAATTCATGGAGATTTTATATCTTGGGAATTGACGAAGTTATAAAAATGTTTCATTTTCAACCCCCCTTTTTTGTTTTCGTTTTTAATTTTTTTTTTTTTTTTTGCTGTACGAATTGGTCCTATCAAAAACTTGTGAATATAAAAGTTGTCGATAGTATTAAGGATATGTATAATAAAATTAATTGGATTTGATATCTTGAGAATTGACGAGGTTGGGAATTTTTTTTCTCCCAAAAACCCCATTTTTTGCGTCCTTTGAGACCATTTTTAATTTTATCAAAAATCTGTGATAAATAAATATTTGGTCCTATTTTTAGAAGTAATAAAAATTTTAAACTGATTAGATATGTACAAAAATTAAGAAGTTATGGGGGTTTTTCGGTTTTCAAAAAACCCCTCCCTATTTCCATCCCCTTGGTCCGATTTTGCCCATTAACGAACTTGACCGAGATTTTATGTTTCTTGATTTTATGTTAACAGTTTGGAAGAGATTTGTGCAGAATTGTGGAAGTTATAGGGTTTAGACGAAAGTGATGTATGTATATATATATACTAGCAGAACTACAAGGCTTCGTCCGTGTCAATTATAAGAAGCTTTCCAGGCAAAATAAATTAAAACGAAATAATACAGCAATCACAATAACTGAAATTTGTGCATTCCCATCCACAAATCGTTATAAAGACAATCAAAAAACATGGCGTTATTTTCTTGCAACCATAGTAAAATCCCTGAGCTTTAATAACAGAATGCACATTTTCTTTGGCGAGTATAAGAGAAAAATATGTGATTTTCCTGACAATACGAAAAAAAGAAATTCCTCCAAATCGCGCAGCACATAGTGAAATTCTCGTTTGTATGGTATTATCTACATTATAAAGTAAAAACACTATGTCAGTGCCCATAAATTGTGCCCCATAAAATGTGCCTTTACTGCAATTTTTCTAACTTTTAAACATCACACAATTTCATTTTTTACAATGTCGAATAGAAAAAAGTTCTCTCAAATGAAATTTGTTTGAAAATTGTACCTCAGTTTTCTGATTTTAATGGATTTTAAAGTAATTTTTTAAGCATGGATATTTTTAAAAGTTGAGTGCAACCCGATTACGAAAGATGAACCTGTTTACACTTAATGCAATAGCATAAAGAAAAGACATGTCTATGATATTTTCGTTGGCAACAACCTAACACAACAAATTTCCCTTTTATTGCAGTTTAACGTCTAAACATTGCACATTCGATTGTTCCAACGTATTATAGAAAACAAAAGTACTTTCAGTGATATTTGTTTGTAATGTTTATCTCAATTTACGATTTTTTTATGGGTTTTAAAATAATGTTAAGCATGCATATTTTTTAAATATGCTTGCAACCCAAATACAAAAGATTAACTCAATTGTTCAAAAACATTGTAAATAATTCAGAATTTGTTTGCTTTCGCGTAATATTCAATAACTAAATTGGCAAACGAAATTAAAACACCAAAAATTAAATAAAATAAAACCCGAATTTAACAGATATCAAATAAAGATACTCAAAATAACCTGATAAGTATATAAAATTCAAATGGGAATTTCGTTCCGGGTGCATATAACTTGAATTCTTCAGAACGGATTTCCATGCGACTTGACCTATTAGTTTTTTTAGGGAAGATTTTAGTGCGTAACATATTGTTTCCGTTGCTTAGTCATAGAATTATAGGGGAAAGTTATATAATCATGTGAACCCAATTATGAAAGATTAGTCTTATTAGCTGAATGAAAAATCCAGAAATATTTTTATCTCTAAGTATATTGACGGGTTTATCTTCGGTAATGGGGCTGCGCGCTAAGGGTATTCTTATTTTAGTGAGTGTGCCTGACACCTATTATGGCATGCACCTTTTTTTAAAACAATATAGAATGACTTATGTTTTAACCCTTTCCGGCGCAGACAAATTCTATTCACAAAATGAGAAAATATTGACTGACACCGGAAATTGCAAACGATTTCTTTTAAAAAATAAAAACTCCTTAAATTAAGTATTCACTGTAAAATCAAAATTTTGTTAAATATTCTTGGTGTCATTTGCAAGGTTGGAATTAAACTTAGGTGTGTCCAGACTGAACACACTGCGCCGGAAAGTGTTAAGCGACTATCTGGCATGCAACTTGATTTGATTACAAAATACTAGCCTGCAAATGCTTAAGGTGCTTCTCCAGTTCCCTGCTCAACAACGCGAAACTTTCTGACACATTTTCTGACTCATTAAACGTAAAGGCTTACAATTTGTAGGCCTGACTATTAAAGCGATTTACAATTGAAATGAGTTTTTCCTTTTTTCATAAATAAATTACTTATCGAGTTATGAGCAATTGTGGTTGCGTGACGGCCGGTATTTATCCTTGATTGCACTGTTGCGTCCGAAATTCTGTTCAAAAAATCAACTGAAAGATCTTATTCCTTTACCAACAAATGGAAACTATCTTTCGATTACATAGTTTCTAAATAAGAACTCCCGTCAATTTCATGCGTTTCGGAACAAAAATTAATTAAAAAATATGTCAGAAAATAGCTCCTTAGTCTTAACTTTATGAACAGCCTTAACTTGAAGTTTATGAAAAAACTGACATTTTTAGTTTTAATTTTGGAACTCGCGAAATTTAAATTCAGAAAAAGGATGTTCTTTTCACACATTGTGGTAATTTTTTTAACTCTTTAAATTAAAATACATGTTTTCTTTGGCGCGCGTAACAGAAGTATACAATATCTGCACAATACGCGGGAAAATGCAAAAAAAAAAAAAAAATACATCCAAATGAGGTAGTAGTTACTAAAATTTTATTTGGAAAATTTGAAATTGTATTGAAATTAAATCTACAATGATTAGATGAGATGATGTCATTTTACATAATTTTTAAATCAAGACATCTGTCAAGATTTTTTTTGAAAATGTATATAACCGCTCTCTTTTTGCTATAAATCACAGAAAATGTTAGCACTGAATCTAAAACAATACAACACTTAGCGATAACGTATAGCTATAAGATATGGCTGTAGTATACAATCGAAGTAGTAAGCAAAATATAGGAGCCATATGTTTACAATGAGTTTGATTACGCGTTGAAAAGATTTGATAGAATGTGACGTCATACAGTGCTCGCACCGTTCCTAAAATTTTCGCACTTTGCTACCAGTATTTTAAATAAGAATTATTCGTGAGGAATCTACGACGAATCTAGAACAGAAGTACACAATAAAGATTTAATTTAGTGGTAGAAAAGGGCGAAAATTTTAGGAACGGTGCGAACCCTGGTCATATCTAACCATTTTTTTTCTTTTTCTTAAAATGTTTTCATGAAATTCGACTGTTTGTATTAAAATAGATGTTTTAATTAAAAAAATATTCAAATTGAGTTGCTACGTTATTTTCCTGCTCTTATAGTTAAAGTTTTTATTTTATATACAAAAAAATGTAAATTTTCTGTTTAGAATGACGTCAGTATCAAACACGCAAAAATATAGCAAGAAAATCTGAATTTTTATTGGCAAATAGAAACAAAATACACGCGTTATCCTTATTTTTTTCACATTATTGTGTCATTTTTTAGGGTTTGGCAATAGGGAAGAAACGTTTGAATGAAAAAAGATTTAAAAAGAGATATTTCTATAATGTTAAATTATGGAAGTGGTAGAAAAAAGGGATAAATAGCGGTCTGATATTTTTTTTAAGTAGACAGTGATCTTTTCCACGTTCTAAAACGTATGTACATCCAGTTTCGTGCAAATCGGTCAAAAATTAAAGATTTGTATAAAGGACATACACACAGAGGACGGCTTTTGTGTATATATAGATACATTATTGTGTCATTTTTTAGGGTTTGGTAACAGGAAAGAAACGTTTGAATTAAAAAAGATTTAAAAAGAGATATTTCTATAATGTTAAATTATGGAAGTGGTAGAAAAAAGGGATAAATAGTGGTCTGATAATTTTTTTAAGTACACAGTGATCTTTTCCACTAAAACGTATGTACATCGAGTTTCGTGCAAATCGGTCTAAAATTAAAGATTTGTATAAAGGACATACACACAGAGAACGGCTTTTATATATATATATATATAGATAGATAGATAGATAGATAGATAGATAGATTGATAGAGAAAGTTTTTTACTGAGGGTGGTTTTGGGTGCTTGGGGTCATGATCGGTGTAGGTCTGCAAACATTTTTCAGAAATTCCAACATAGGAACGATCCCAATAGGCAGTATTTCATACGAAATCTACCTAAAAAAGGCCACCTTCAAGTCGACACATTATTTTACATTGAAATACTAAAATTTTAGCAAATTTTTTCATTATACAGTAAATTTTGTCTAAGGCGGACGCTGTGTAAGCCGAAAATCTATCTAATGCGGAAAATTTTCAAAGTCCGGGCGAACGCAAAGCAAATAACATTAATCCATGCTGTTTAAGCTGAAATCTGCCTAACGCGGAAACGTAAAGGTTTTTAAGGTCCCACTAAACCGAAAATTCTGCATAAGGCGGAAAAATGATATTTTAAAAATGAAATGTATTTGATTCATGAATATATACATCAATAGTCTTGAACATTTTAATTAAATTTCGTAATAGATTAATAAAGTTAATTCAAAAGTACCATATTAAACTTTATGGTTAAATATGGTAATTTTTAACCATAATAATCAGCAATACAATGTGACTGAATGTGTTGCTGAAGAATGCTGGTTAAACTGGAAGTAAAAGATTAAATCGATATAATCGATAAAATATTATTTTCCGTCTCGTCAGAAACTATGTTAAAGGTTGGGTATATGATTGTATTTGTTAAAGTGAATATTTTTCATTAATTTCAGAACTGAAGCAATTTATAATCAATAGGGGAGCTAGGGGATGAATGGGACAAGGGATGGGTGGGACATTCTCAATATTTCAGGCAATAAACATTTATTTTAAATTACCTCCTATCCCCATAAAAAGCTCTACCACAGTGTGCTTCAGAACTAAAATTAGGACCACATTGAGTTTTCATTTTCCTGCAAAGTTGCATTTTCTGAAATCGCTGCTTAAAAGTAAGTTTTTTTTTTTACATTTGAATATTTAAAATATCAGATACAATATAAAAAATTAAGCTATGTTGTAGTTATTTATTTTAAGGTTCAATATCGATAATTAAAATGAATGAATAGTAACCATTGTGGCAAAATGGCTGCAAACGGAATATATGCATCATGGGGATGATTGGGACATTTCAAATGGGGATGAATGGGACATTGTCATTCATCCCTAGGGATGTTACAAATTTTATTTATTAACTAAGTAGTATTATATAGATTGATAAATTAATAATTTACGTTAATTAATAGTATTAAATAGATTTGTTATTGTTTAAAATTTCTGAGTGTTATTTATTGTATTGTAATAATTATTAATGGATTATCAAAAAATTGATACTAAAACTTTATCAAAATAGATAAAATTGTTAAAAATAGTATATGTTTATTAATCAATTGGAATCAATCGAAATTATATTGAATTTTGAAATGTTGTACAAATAAATTCCCACCCCTAACATATTGGGTCGATTGGAAAGTCGTGTCGTGTTGGAAAAATTAATTCGTGCCGGAAAATTCTATCATTTAATTACTAGACATTGATTCCGATATCTAATGTCTAATAATTACCGGGCAGAATTTTCCGATTAACCCTAGCACTACCGGAAATTTTACTCAAGTTTTATAAAAACATTCTACACCAGAATTTTTACTTAAAACTATTTAATTTGTTTATTTAACTTATTATTGTCTGATTTATACATTTAATTTGTTTTGAAGAAATTTCTGGTTTGAATAAATATTTTGAATGTACATGTCGGGTCCAATGGACCCGTCTGGTAGACGGAAGGTTAAATTGATTTTCCCAACACGACAAGACTTTCCGATCGACCCGATAATTTCCGTTCTGCATGTTTCTAAGATACATTTAATTAATATTAATTAATAAGTTATGATTGAAAATTATTAGCTATGCTATATTTAAAAGACATTTTGCCCTTTCATTTCAAGTCTAAAATGCATCATAAGTTGGAAAAAAGAACATACTGATTGCTGAAGTCTGCATTAAAAGTTAAAACTGCAATAAAAGAAGTTATTGAAAAAAAAAAGAAAACATATCGATTCGTGCTGTAAAATCATATATTACAAATATAATTACATATAAGGTTATAATTATAAATTTTAATTAGGTTAAATAGAATACAGGGAGGAAAATCTTTGTGTCCCATCCATCCCTATTAGTGTCCCATTCATACCTGCTGTGGGGATGATTGGAACAGGGAGGAACGTTTTTTTTATTTCATAATATTTTTCTGAATAAATCATAATCTAGAATAAATATTGTTCATATATGTTGTCAAATACCTAATGTATCAAATGTGATACATAATATTGATAATTACTTAAATAAAAAAATATAAAAAAATATTTTTGTGAAAATGTCCCATTCATCCCCCATCTCCCCTACTATTTATTTCAGTACCCGAATAATGTTTTTCAATATTATTAAAGATTACAAATTTAATAAAAAGTTTGATTTCATTAAAAATTTAATTTTAAAGAACGGTACTAAAAGTTATGAATGTAAAAAATATATACAACTTGTGCATTTTTTTTATTTATTGGGGGGTATTTTGCATAAGGCGGAATATATTGTCTACGGCGGAAAACTTCATCGGTTCCGGTATTTCACATTCCATTCACACTTCTAAGAAAATCAAAGAGAAAAAAAAACTGACGTTTTCACACCAGAAAATTTAATGAAGAAATAGCTACAGCTGCTATAAGTGGCAGTTGAAGTAAATTGTAACACGCAATCAACTAGTAATTTGTAGGAAATTACTGGTGAACGTAGTTTGCTGCTAATTTTATTGTATTTTGATAATTCTGTGTTAAGAGAGCGAGGGGATTTCTGTTCATATCTACGAAAGCAATAATTTGTTAAGTCACATTATTTGTATTAATTATATTTACAGGTTGACGAATAGAAAAATCGATTTCTTAAAAATTCCTGTGCACCATATATCTTTGGTGCTTTCAGTTGTTATTTTTAATAATTATAAAAAATTTTGAAAAGCTGTTTTTTTTAAACCATTTATTTTCATTTTTGTTCGTTTCGACTTGAAATTTTAAATTTCTTGAAATGAAGCGTGTGGAGGATGAAAAAACAATTGCAATATATTCCTTTGAAATCAGAATTAAATGTTGCAAAATAGTTTTTATTTTCTTTTAAATAATTATTGTTCCGTATTTTATTTAAGAACCAAAATATATTATATGAACTTTAAACTCAAAATTAAAATATATTATATGAACTTTAAAAAGTTTAAAAAAATTTAAAAATAAAGTATATTATGAGAACTTTAAAAAGATAAAATATATTATATGAACTTTAAAAAGTTCACTGTTTTACTTAAATAGTGACTAAAATAATTAAAGAGATGTTCCAAGTTAATTATATACATTTTATTTCAAATTTCTTAGTAATTTTTCACTTTCCTAAACTCTTCATCAGAGAATATTTTAATAAGCAAATGCTGTTTATTTATACAAACACGTCACTTCATTTTTAAATTGAGAGAAGCAATAATTATTAGAGTTTAAGAAGTTTTAATCCTCTCGCTGCGCAACCCGAGAGTTTCTCAGGCAACGTAAAAGTAGCAAAATTTGCGCAACCCGAAATTTCATCGAGGATGCATTTTTCCGTCAAATTAATCCTCCTTGATCATTCCCAACAGCTGCTTTTTGTACTGTAAATTTTGCCTTATCTAATCGGAGCCAAGGTTCTTTTACATAAGGTTGTTCCATTTGAAGGATAGCCAATCAGAGCAGAGCAGGGCTGTTACGTCATGTGGCGGACAAGATCGGAGATCGACTAGCCGTGAGAAAGTAAATGGATGCGTAAAAGAACGGAATATGAAGTAAATAATTTTTTAAAAAGCAGATCTTCGAAAGTAAATTGAACGAAATAACTTTCCTTAGAATAATTTGTTCAAACACTGATTGGAGTTAATTAAATATAAAATACATAATTGTTAAATAATATCGCGATACGTTTATTTACATTCAAATACTTGAGTAAATTCGCGAAAAAAATTAAATTTTTAATGCGTAAAAGTACAAATGAAAACTTTTAAGCTATTGCAAAATAAAATGAATTATATGAATACGATGGCACAGCAGTAATAAAATGACTAGAATTATCAAACAGAATAAATTAAACAAAAGTCACTCATCAAAACTTTTAACAATAATGCATTGTCCGATTACTGGATATAAGTTTTCAAAAAATTTCGAATGTCACTATGCTTATTCAGGATCAAAATAATACAAAAATATTATTCTATAATTAAACTAATTCTATTATTAAAAAAAATATGCACTATACATATTTTTTAGATGATATACAAATAGCAATATCGTTATTTCATGTATACAAAATTTCAGCAAAAATTGAAAAATTTAAAACAACTTCAGTTCTAAAATTTCCATGTTATCTTATAAAATACATCGAATATAACATCTCTCCATACAAATCAGAAACAATAGAAAGAAAATTTATGGAGATATACAGATTTAACAATGAATTAACAATTTACAAAAAATAGAAAGGGGGAAAAAAAGTAAGAACCATTATCATACTTTCAATAAATCAATGTGTGACTAATACTTTTTACACACTATCAGGTAGCATAATCATTGATCCTCATTAATAAACAAAATTCAATTTTTAAATTCATTAGTTTCAAATGCACATCAATATGATTCAAATATCTGTAACAATATATATACGCAGGGCTTAGTTTCTAGAAAAAAAAAAAAAAAAAACAAAAAAAAAAAAAAAAAAGAAAAAAAAAACTACAAGAGCTCTAATATTCTGCAGTAATAACAACTAAGTGTATAAGAACCCCCAAATTCTAATAAATGACCAGAGAAAAAACATTAAAATTAGGAGGGGAATTTTCAGAAAATACTACTCGTCACGGACTTGACATTGGTGCGCAGTATTTATAAACTACGGTCTGTTCTGACTGATATTTAAATATTCACTAAAAATAAAGACGTCCAGCGCTCCTGTGTCGGAGCAAATTAAGTACCGCACAGAGCTAGAAAGTTTATCAGAGAGAATATTTTAAAAACACGAACAAAAGCAGCGAGTAAAAACGGCAAAACATTTGCGACTAATTCTGACATTCCTCATCGCCGTTCTAAAATCATTAAAAAAAAAAAACGCTACACATGACACATTATGTCACATAAGTGCTTTGGTAGGAAAGAACGCAAAAGATTGGACATGGGATGGACAGAAAAATAAAATATAGGCACTGATTTTCAGAAACACTATTTTCGTTGAAATCCGGAATGAGCGCAAAAGAAATCAGACCAATATTTAAATTTCCACTAAAAATAAAGAAGTAGCGAAGCAAATTAAGCACTGCTTATAGGTTATTACCTCAACCCTACATTAATTTTTATCCTAAATTCCTTCTTTATTTTATTAATCAGAGTAACTCGAACATAATATTTAATAAAGTAAATATTATCGTTATTCTGTTTGCGAATCGCCGGGTCAGCTAGAAACGAAATGAATGTCACTGCATCAGCAGAAATGTAGAACAGAACAACGAAAAATCGAGAAAATTGTTATCACAGCGCCCTTTCAAGGTTACATATTCATTTTCAACTGGGACTTGGCGTCAATAGTCAAAAACAAATGTATGAAGTTTGGTTCAAATCTATGCTTTCCGATGAAACAATAATGAAGGCACAAAAATCGCTATTACAGCGCCCCCTACCGGCGGAATATCCCCAAATTCAACCTGGACCTACTGGGCATAGTCAAAAACATACACATGAAATTTTGTTCAATTCTATGCGTAACTCCATACACTTTTCGATGATAGAATATAGAAAATGGCACAAAAATCTCTACTACAGCACCATTACAGCAAAACACTTATATAAAATCTGGTTCAATTCTATGATTAACTTCGTTTACTTTCCGATGATATAATGAGACACACGTATATACAGACAGACAGATATTTTATAAAAACATGTTTTCCGGTATCTCCTACCCTTAAAATGTGTAAATCCGTCGAAAACCATAAGTCGAACAAAATTTCGACTACAATACTTTCTTCTATTACAGATAAAAGAAGGTAAAAAAAGATAATGCTAAAACAAATATTTTAATAGAGGAAATTTTTTTTAATTAAAAAAATTATAACAACATAACAAAAGAAATTTTTAAAATTTTTTATGCAATTTTTGACGGGTTTTTTTTTTTTTAATTTTGCGGCGATTTTCCCGTATGAATAAAAGGAATCCGGCTTCATTTTTTTTTTGTCCAGTATAGTAAATCTTGTCATTTTTTCAATAAAGTTTTTTTTTTTCATTTCATGGCGCATTTGTGAAAGAAGTCCGGTTTTAATCTTTTAGTTCACTATAGTAAATGCCGTCCTCTTTTTCTTTCTTTCTTTTTTTTTTTTTTTTTTTTTTTTTTTTCACTTTCATTTAAGTTTATTCGGAATTTCTCGCGATTCTTTTATGCAATGTTTAGAGATTTAAGCGTTCTGCAGAATTTTTTTGACGTTCGTAAAAGGAATTCGGGTTTAAAATTGCAGCCTAATATAGTAAATTTGGCCTCTGCCATTTTAGTTTTTTTCTACTTTCTCGTTGCGATTCCCCAGAATAATAATCGTCTGTTAACAAAATGCCCGGCTTTTGAAGAATTCCGGATTTCGACGTCCGGATTTGAGACTTTGTACTGTATTTTTAAATCTGTATACGTGTTCTCCGAGAGTTATTAGAACATGTTGATATAGTGCATTCACTAGGTTCTTTTCAAAATGTCAGTTAAAATAACAGAATAATTAAAATTAAAATCATTCACAGAAAAAAAATTCCATCGCAGAACCCGCATACAGCTATTGAAACGAGCGAAGCGAGGCGAATCTGTCTGCCACGTGACGTAATGCGCGAGCAGTTAAGAAATCTTTACAGTTGGCACACGCACGCATGGTACCCCCCTGATCGGAGCATTTTCCCGATTAAATCAGTCGAAAATTTTTGTTTTGACAAACCGGTGACAAAAGAATAAAAATTCTTAAAAGACGCTTGTCGCGAAGGAATTAAATACGCAATTTTTGAAGCTATTTGATAAAACAATTACGCAGCGAGAGGATTAACCAGTTCCGGACCATCGATGCTTATATGCACCCTCAAAAAGAGCATACAGAATTTGTTTTAGGTACCAGTAAAAAAAAAAAGTAATATTTAGTTTCTTTAATTTGAGCATTTTCGTGATTCTTTAAGTAACTTTTTTAAAAAAAAAGCTGTGCCAACAAAATAAAATGTGTGTAAAAGCCGCCGCGCCGGTTCCGAAGGTGTTAAATAAAATACAGGGTGTCCGAAAAGTCTGGAAACGGTCGAATAACTCGCGAAATACATAGCAGATTAATAAACGAAAATATACGTGTTAAATATTTTTAGAAAAGCTACTCAGTGATACCAAATTTGACACTCGCAACCGACCCCCCCGGGGGTCAGAGGGGGTCCAACTTTAAAATCTTGAATGATAACCCTCATTTTTTATTGCAGATTCGGATTGTACGGACAAAAATACGTAACTTATGTATTTAACATTTTTTTTCTAATATTCGTTGATCACGGTGTAATCAAGCAAATAAAACAGATACATATTTTGGTTTTCTCAACCAGGTTTTAACATCTCGAAATCTGATTGGACCGAACTTTCATCGTCAAAGTAGCCGTCTTTTGAGGGAATAGTGTTTCTCGAAAACGATCAGTGGTGGTTGTTTTGATGATGCTTTATATGCTTTCTCTATAAAAATTAATAGAAATATATTAAATTAGTACTGTATTTGCATATTGTTTTATCCAGTCAATCATTTCAAAATAATAACCTGCGTATTTTGATTTTTTTAACGTGTAGATATACACCTTCCCTCCCGGACAGAAAAATGACAATCTTCATTATTTTGGGGCGGAGTGTGCAGATATTCTGCGTTTTGATGGTTTCTGCTGTTTTTTTTTTTTTTTTTTTTTTTTTTTCATATCTAATTCAAGAGGCTGTGCCGGTGTACAATTTTTTAAAATTATTATTGCAGAACAAATTATAGGACAAAATATTTAAAAAAAAGATATAAAAACTTTTTATGCTGTCTGAGCAAAGGATGGGGAAGTAGCGTAAATTTCAGTGGGGGTGGAGTTACATATTTTCATGATTGATTAGTTACTGTAACTCCAAAATATCAAGTCGGGCAGACACTTCTTCAATAATTCTTATACACGTAATAATTTATTGTAATTTAAAATATTTTTCAATTTAACATTTTTTTTTCATAATTTTTTAAATTAATAATTTTAAACAATTGAAAAATTTTGATCTTTTAAAGTTTTTCATTTAAAAAATAATTAAACTCTTTAATCTCTCTTGATTATTTCTGGGGAAGACGGCGCTTTAATTTGTATAGGGGAAGGATGATGTAGAAAATTATTTAATTATTTATAAATTATTCCAATAAAATATCGAATGTGACAAAATACAGGGTGTCCGAAAAGTTTGGAAACGGTCGAATAACTCAAGAAGTTCATATAAGATTGAAAAAGAAAAAAATACGTGTTAAATATTTTTTAAAGCTATTCCGTGATACCAAAGTTGACACCCCATCCCGACCACCTGGGGATCAGAGGCGTTCCAACTTTCAAATTGTAAATGATAATCCCCATTTTTTATTTCAGATTCGGATTCTACGGGGAAAAATCTGCAACTTTTGCTTTTAACATTTTTTTTTCCGAATCTTTGTAGATGACGGTGTAATCCAGCAAAATGTGACAGATACGTATTTTGTTTTCTCAACCATGTTTTGCAATCACGAAATTTGATGGGCCAAAGCTTTCGTTGCCAAAGTGGATCGCCTTAGCTGGAATTGTGTTTGTCGAAAACTATCAATGGAGGTTGTTTCGATGGCAAAAGTGCTTTATATGCTTTTGCCATGCAAATTAACAGAAATATATTGAATTAGATTTTTATTTGTGTTTTTATTTTATCCATTCAGTCCATCGTAATTAATTAACCTGCGTTTTTTTTTAATACTTTGATGTGTAAACATGCCTCTCCTCTTCCGAACAGAAAAAAAAAAGATGATCTTCGTTCTTTGGTAGAGGTAGGCGTGGATATTCGGCATTTCGATGGTTTCTGCTGTTTTTTTTTTTTTTTTAATACTCTAAATCGTGGTCAGGAGGTGGGTGTATGGGATTTTTTTTACTATTACTAACTATAGAGTAACATATAGGACAAAATAAAAAGAAGTACACATAATGTTTTTTGTGTGTGGGCGGAGCAAAGAATGGAAAAGTAGTGTAAAATTCAGGTGGTGGTCGGATTGGACATTTAGATCATTGGTTAGTTACTGCAACCAGAAAATATCAAGTAGGGCAAAAATATTTTCCATAATTCTAATAAATGTAATAATTTTATGTAAATTAGTACATTTTTTCAATTTAACATTTTTTTCATAAATTTAAACAATAGAAAAATTTTGATATTTGAAAATTTTTAATTAAAAAAATAATTTAACTCTTTAACTCTATCGGGATTTGTGAGGCACATATATTCATCGTCAAAAGGTGCATGTGGAATTTGTTTTGGGCACCATTAATAAATGAACAATATTATTTATTTTTTTAATAAAAGATTTTTTGGTATTTCACAAGTAAAGGGGACAGTTGAAAAAACACAGTGTATTCCAAATAAAATTTGTGTACGCGTTGCGGTCTCGAAAGCGTTAAAGTGTAATGATTATTTGCTAGGGTAGACGACGTGTTAATTTTCGTAACAGAAGGATAATGTAGAAAATTGTTTGTTTATTATTACAATAAAATAACTTATGTGACAAAAAATATAATCTAAAACATAATTGGCAGAACAAATTAAAAACAGATCAGTTTATTTTCTTCATTTTTTAAGCCCTAGAAGGGGCATTTATTAATATATTTCATTCAGTTAGTTCCACGTTCTTAAATTTTTATAACAAATAAGTTAAACCAATTGAACAATTTTAAAAAAATCAAACAACATGATACATAAAACCCATTAAAAACTTAGGGTCCGTTAAAAAGAAATCTAAATAACTTTTAAACTTTTCTTTCCTTTTAAAGCTGCAAATATTTGTATTGCAGATTTTGTATTATGTTTTTGATGAGTGTGTACAAAATGACAAAGCACATGTAAAATACAAAAAAAAAAAAAAAAAAAAAAAAAAAAAAAACATTTAAGTCTAAGATTTATTTCGATTTAATTTAAAGGAAAATTTTAGGGATTTTTAGGATATTTAAATAATCATATTGTTTATTTTTTTTATTTTTTTTTTTTTTTTTAAATGTTCATTTGGTTTAACCCTTACCGGCACGGAGTAATTCTGTTTATAAACTGATGAAATGATAGACTGATATCAGGATACATAAGCGAATTTATTGGAATATATAAACTTCCTTATTTTTCAAGTACGGAAAATGTAAATGGAAAATTTTAATTAAATATTCTGGGTGCCAGTAAAATAAAAATTATGAGCCCTTTTTTAAGGACACTGGCCGCAAAAACTCTAACTGAATGAAATATATGAATAAATGTCCCTTCTCGGGCTTAAAAAATGTATGAAAAAACTGATTTGTTTTTAATTTGTTCTGCAAATAACGTCTTTGTTTATATATTTTTTCACATTTGTTATATTATCGTAATAATTAATAAATAATTAAACACTTTTCTACATTATTCTTCCCCCATGAAAATTAAAACGTCTTCTCCCCCAGGAAATAATCAATAGTGCTTAAAGAGTTAAATTATATTTTAAATTCAAAAGTTTAAAAGATCAAAAATTTTCAATTGTTTAACATTATTGGGTCGTTCGTAAAGTCGTGTCCGTTTGCAAAAATCAATTCGTACCGGAAAATTCTATCATTTAATAATTAGACATTGATTCCTATATCTAACGTCTAATAATTACCGGGCAGGATTTTCCGGTGCGAATTGATTTTCCTAAACGGACACGACTTCCCGAACAACCCAATAATAAATTTAAAATTAGGAAAAAATGTTAAAGTGGAAAAATATATTATTTTACAAAAAGTATTACATTTATTACAATTTTTGAATTTTTTCTGCCCTACTTGCTAGTCGGTAGTTGCAGTAACTAATCAATCATCAAAACCTATAATCCCACTCTCCTCTAAATGAAATTGACGCTACTTCCCATCCTTTGATCAGCCAGCACAAAGAGATTTTATATGTTTGTTTGTTTGTTTTTTTGCTCCTTTATGTTATTCTACAGTAATAATTAAAAAAAAAAAACCTTATACACTCCCATCCAGCCCCGAATTAGGGGATTTTTTTTTTTTTTTTTTTTTTTTTTTTTTTTTTTTTTGACAGCAGAAGACATCGAAACACAGAATATCAATACACTCCGCCACCTAATAATGAATACTATCATTTTTCTGTTCGGGAGGGGGTTTGCTTATTTACTCGACAAAATATCAAAATACGCAGTTTATTATTTAAAAATGATCGACTTGATAAAAAGACATGCAAATAGAAAAATAATTTAATATATTTCTAATAATTTTTATGGAAAAAGCATATAAAGCGCCATGAAAACAATCTCCACTGATGGTTTTTGAGAAACACTATTTCAGCAAAAGACGGCAACTTTGACGTTAAAAGTTCTGGCCAATCAGATTTCGTGATGTCAAAACCTGGTTGGGAAAATCAAAATATGTATCTGGTTTATTTGCGCAATTACACCGTAATCAACGAAGATTAGAAAAAAGTGTTAAATGCAAAAGTTACGTATTTTTGTCCGTAGAATCCGAATCTGCAATAAAAAATGGGGGTTATCATTCAAGATTTCAAAGTTGGACCCACTCTGACCCCCGTGGGGTCCGTTGCGGGGATCAAATTTGGTATCACTGAGTAGCTTTTTTTAAAATATTTAACACGTATATTTTCGTTTTTCAATCTGCTTTGTATTTCTCGAGTTATTCGACCGTTTCCAGACTTTTCGGACACTCTGTATATATTTTTAACTTGTAACATATGTTTTATTACTTTAGTCGCATTTTAAGTAAAATAGTGAACTCTTTAAAGTTCATATAATATATTTTATGTTTGAATCAAGGTGAAATATCATTGCGTTACGTCTTATGACATTATATACAAAACTATTTTATTTAAAAATAAAAATATTCATATTTAACCCCTTAACGCTCGAATTAAATTACGGTTGAATAATTCAAATTGCTTATTGGCACCACTTTTATGAAAAAGAAATATTCACCTTTTTTAATGACAGGTAAAACGATACTAAAATATAGCCAATTTCATTTCACTATTTTATAAAGCTGGTGGGAATCAAACAATTTGAGTAAAAGACACAGCCCGAGAATATCTCGAGAGCGAGAATTAAAGGGTTAACCGCATTATTATATTGAAAAACTCATTTTAAAAGGCTAGTTCAATGAGTACTTGCAGTGTAAGTCACTTGCTACGATTTTTGGCTACCAGTATTTTAGAACGGAGAAATGTGACATTTTATCGGATATATATATTATATAAAAATTTTACCTTTTCTATTCATTTAAATTATTCTAAATTGCCGACCTATTCATTATTTCCTTTTTTTTAAATGCTCTATTATTTATTTCTAACTAAATTCCTCTATTTTTAAAACGCGTATCTTAATAATAGATTTATTCCAAAACGTAATCTAAACTTTTAATCCCTTCATTAATTTTTATCGTCTACCAAACTGTAAAGTTCTGAACGCAGTTACTTATTTTTCGAATATTTATCAAAGCCATTTTTACTTTTTTATTCTATTTCATCTCATTTTCCCGCCCGCGAGGCACCAGCCTTTTCACATCGAAATCATTCCATTAGCGGCGCTGGGATTCTTTCCTGTGACGTTTCTTGATCGCTCTCCATTGGCTGAGTATCGTATCCGAGTTTCACTTCGAGGCTCGTTCGTGATTTTCGTTGGTTTAGCTTGAAGTTGTCATTTCAATCGGAATTCCTCCGCGCATTCTCATAAATAGCGAGAGCATGAACTCAGAACGAAAGATATTTTTTGTGCCGTGATTGTTTACAAAACCTGTTACCCGGTGTCCTTAGCCATGTGGAATATTCATTTCGTAAATTAACATCTATTTAGCATGAGTAATTAGTTTATGCTCGAGTGAAATGCTCTGATTTCTCATCTGCGGGAATTGTTCAGTGTTGGTATGTTCTGATGGAATAAACAGTTGTTCTATGACTACGTTTCCATGTGTTTAATTGGGAAAACCCGATATTTCCTCATACGCCTTTTTTCGCCACTCAAGCTGCCTTGTTTTCATAATGAAATAATAAGTGTTTGATTGGACTATACCAATATTATCATCGCTCTACAGCTGCTATATTTTCAGAGTTGATACCTCCGCTAACAATGCTTGTGCTAAGTGGTAGGATTGCTTACAACATCACCCACGGCTGATTAAAATGTGGTATGACTCCAGTAATACGTAATAAGCACGATTTCAACTACACCCATTAAATTGTTTCGTAACATATATCATTAATTTAAAAAGTCGAAGCAAACTTTTCGAAAATAACGGTGGCCAACAAGCATAGTATTTATCAGCTGTATGACTTACACTACGAAAACCCATGGAACTAGCCAAGTATAATAATTTCTGTAGCAAAACATGTTGTTAGCAAAATAACACCGCTTACTCAGCGCCATCTCTAAGACTTTTCATTGGTGGGAGAGAGAACCTTAAATTGCCAAGTCAAATTTCAGTATTTGCCAACTCGTTTTATAATTTTGCCAACTTACCACAGTTAGAAAATGTGATATAGTTCCTATTTGTTAAAAGTTTAATAATATTTCCAACTAGTTTTGTAAATTTTGCCAAGACTATCAAAAACAGAAAATATATTATAGTTTTTATTAAAGTTTAAACAAATTTGTCAACTAAGTTTGTAAATTTGCCAAGTGTAATAACATTCGCAAATGTTTGGGGGAGAAGCGTCCCCCTCCCCTTAGCGAGGGCCCTGCGCTTACTTCTCTCTATATGTGCATATACAGGGTGTCCGAAAAGTCTGGAAAAGGTCGAATAACTCGAGAAATACAAAACAGATTTAAAAACGAAAATACGTGTTAAATATTTTTAAAAAAGCTACTCAGCGATACCAAATTTGACCACCGCAACCGATCCCCCGGGGGTCAGAGGGGGGGGGGGGGTCCAACTTTCAAATCTTGAATAATAACCCCCATTTTTTATTGCAGATTCGGATTCTACGGACAAAAATACGTAACTTTTGCATTTAGCATTTTTTTTCGCATCCTCGTTGATCACGGTGTAATCGAGCAAATAAAACAGATACATATTTTGGTTTTCCCAACCACGTTTTGACATCACGAAATCTGATTGGCCAGAACTTTTATCGTCAAAGTTGCCGTCTTTTGCGGAAATAGTGTTTCTCGAAAACCATCAGTGGAAATTAATGATTTTTTTAACGTGTATATATACGCCTTCCGTCCCGAACAGGAAAAGGATAATCTTCATTATTTGGGGCGGGGTGTGCAGATATTCTGCGTTTCGATGGCTTCTGTTGTTTTTATTTTAATATCATCTAATTCAGGGGCTGATGAGGGTGTACAGTTTTTTAAAATCATTACTATAGAATGAAATATAGGACATAATATTTAAAAAAAACATATAAAAACTCTTTATGATGGCTGAGCAAAGGATGGTGAAGAAGCGTAAATTTCAGTGGGGGTGGAGTTATAAGGTTTTGAGGATTGATTAGTTACTGCAGCTAAAAAATAACAAGTAGGGCAGCGAAATTTTCAATAATTCTAATAGATTTAATATTTCTTTGATATTTAAAATATTTTTTTTCAATTTAACAGTTTTTTCATAATTTTAAATTTAATAATTGTAAACAATTGAAAATTTTTGATCTTTTAAACTTTTTCACTTAAAAATAAAAAACTCTTTAAGCTCTCTTGGTTATTTCCTGTTTGAGAATACGTTTTAAATTTTTAAGGGAAGGTATTGTAGAAAATTGTTTAATTATTTGTTTATTATTACAATAAAATATCAAATGTGACAAAATACAGGGTATCCGAAAACTCTGAAAACGGTCGAATAACGCAAGAAATTCATATAAGATTGAAAAACGAAAAAATACGTGTTAAATATTTTTAAAAAAGCTATTCCATGATACCAAAGATAACACCTAACACCGACCACCTGGGGGTCAGAGGCGTTCCAAATTTGAAATCTTAACCACTGTAACCCACTGGCAACACTGCGCTTGAGGTCTTGGATTGTGCGGGTGGCATTGGCGTAAACTGTAGTTTTCAGAAACCCCCAAAGAAAATAATCCATTGGGGTTAAACAGCACGATCTTGGCGGCCAATTCACATAAGAATTTCTTGAAATTACGCGGTCTGGAAATTTCTCGTTCAATAAGTTGATGGTTTTGCGAGCAGTTTGTGCCGTTGCACCCTTCTTGTCATACAAATAGTATACATAATTACAAATGAGATACATTTGTCAGTTCATACATGCATTACACATGACAGCTGACACAAATACTTGTGAAATATTCATAGTTCAAAAAAGAACCAACAGATAGACTACCCAGTATACATATATATTCAAAAAATTCATGAGAAATATCTTAAAGTTAAAGAGCAGTTGTATAAAGTTGTGAAATTTCTAAGAAAAACAAAAAAAAATTAAAGTATTAACATATAAATAACTTATCAAAGTCACTAGCTAAACTACATGCCTTTATTCTTCAGCAGGCGAAAATGCTTTATAAACACCACTTATTATTTCAAATTATAATTATTTATTCAATTATAAAGTACTATTGACAGGTTTCGTACGATAAGACATCCTTATATTAAACACAAAACTGATATAAATGAAATTTTTTTGTCAAACAATATGTAAATTACCAAAAACTATTACAAATCAGAATCAAAATAAAATAAAATATAGCAAACAAAATAAATGTTTCAATTTTTTAAAGAGTTTAAAGGTAAAATGCGAGCGAATGTCTCACCTCCGCCAGTACCGCCACTTTCATTCCTTTCATCACCATCTATGTGAATTTTGAAAATTAGACGTCAATAACAATTGTATTTCTTATATTCCTCTGACGAAGACTATGTTTTTTATAGTTGAAAGTACTAAGGTATTAAAATAATTTAACATCTTTTTAGTATTCTGTCATCTTTTAAGTAGTTTTGCACATAGTGTAAGTTCAACTTTTTTTAAAGATGAATTAAGCATTTCTATTTATTTAATTACTGAGGTAAAATTAACTTTGTTTTTGCCTTAATTAATATGTCATTAAATAAGGCACATTTTACCATTTCGTAAAAGTGGTGCCAATCAAGAATCTGATTTTCAAAAAAGTAGCCCATCTGGCAACACTGCTCAAACGTAACATCCGGGCTGAAATTTTGGCCATGGATCCGCCCATTCTGGAAAAAGACATCGAAAATTTTGATGTTCAGATGATGGCATGTAAGAGGAGCCGCGTTGGCCACATGTGCAACATTGTATTCCATACATAAATGACATAGACCCGCCTTCCTTGTTCAATAAAGAATTTCGATTTTCACTTATAAAAAATGTGTTTGCTTTCATAATAAAAAACGAACCAACAGATCGACCACCCAGTATATATATATATATATGTGCGTGTGCGTATATAAAATCATTATAAATCATTACAAATTATCTACAAAAATTGTGAAAGTATAAATAATAAAAGAATGTATACAAATTTAAATGATATATAAACCACCATAAAAGTAAATAAAACTAATCCCCTTAACATTTGCATTATGGATTTTAAACATATTAAAAATACGAAAAATGGAAATTTGTAGAACCAAGGTAGATTCATCAGCTCCTAACTATCTTGATTACTACAAATAGTTTGGTTTCATCTTCACGTTAGCCATAAAAAGCTAAAGAATCGCTAATTTGATCGTTTTTTTAAAAGATTAGAGAAGATTGAATTATAATGAAAAAACTAATAGCGATCTCCCTGTAAGTGGGTTTCCATTCAATTCCCTTTGATTTCAAAAATGTAAGACCGAATCAGTTGCTGTTAAGACATCCAGTGGTTGTTTCCGTGCTTGATTAAAGAAGGTTAGTTAAACATTTGAAAAGAAGCTAAAATAAAATGAATTAAGTAAACAGAGTCTTTGCCGACCGGTATATTTTAACAGCATTATAAAACGATTGACATAATACAATTTACTACAATTACAAATATTTACTACTTTAACCCCTTCAAGGACGGTGGATCATTTTTGGACCACTTAATTTTAATTCTTAAATGCCACATTGGCACCAGAATATTGGAATGAAAATTTTCCTTTTATTAAGTAAGTGAACAAAAGCATTTTCGTATTTCGAAATTTGTTTGTAAATTCTGGTGTCATTCACTGATTCCAACATATTACGAATTGAAGTACTTAGCCCTGAAAGGGTTAAACGCATATTAATGTATTTATTATTTTTAAGTTTCCTTTCTCTTTTAATATTCAAGTGTAAATACAATTTTCAAGACATAATTTTCAATGTTTTCCTGCTTTTAAAACGTACTTATTTAATAGTAATTTTAAAAGGTTTTTATCTGTTTTTAATAGCCACGTGAAAATAAATTTTTAATCGTTAGGAAATATTATTCTTTGCGCTGTTTTTAGAATTGAAAACAATCTCTATAATAATAACCTAAGTCATGTGACTATCATCAACAGTTCCAGGCGCATCTCTTCGCTTTTTATATTTCAAACTGCCATTTTGGCACTTTAAAGTTAGCCAGCAACGGGTGTGATAAGTCGCCAAATATTATTCTATCGCCATTATTTCATTTGTACTATAATAGTCCAAGTCATGTAACTGCCATAAAGAAAGGGGCTGATCCCTTCGCTTTTCATAAGAAAGGTTTCCATTTTGATTAAAGAATCAAAATTATTTTCTCGAATAGAACTAAATAAAAGTTGCCATGATCGCAAAGAATTCCTGGTATTTTTATGTTAGCGGGGGAAAATCTCGCCAATAGCTTTTTTTTTAACTCGCCAGTTAGCATTTTTCGAATGGTAAATTAAAACGGTGCTACTTAGTTATCCCATCGACCAAAAATCTGTCGCCAAACTATAAGATTAAATGCCAATAATGGTTGATCGTAAATGTCACATTCACTTGACTTTAAGGAAGTTACACGTGTTCACGCCATCAAGTGATTTTTATTTCGACGTTTTATTTGTATTTTTATTCATGTTATACTAATTTATTTGTTCTTTCGTTATTTAAAGTAAAAAATTATGTCAATTTGTATAATTTGGATATTTATATAATTTGGCGAAATTGGCTGACGGGAGAAGTAGTAACATTAAAACATTGCTTTGAAGTGGAAATTAAATGTCATGATTTGTTGCATTGTCATATACGCTCCTTGTATGGCGTGATTTTTTTTTACGACAATTTGGCGAAAACGTCGTTTTCGTGTGTATTTTTAAATTACTTTCTGTTATTTATAAAATGACTAGGGGGCTCTGCCCCCTGCAAGCTACGCTCGCCAACCCCCGTTCAGACACCGCAGAATCTAAAAACACGCTAATCTGATCGGTTTAAAAAATATTATAGAAGATAGAATTATACTGAAAAAAGCTGTGCAGGTCCCTGTAAACGTGTTTCCATTCAATTTCAGTTTGATTTCAAAAATTTAAGGCCGAACCAGTTGCTGTTAAGACATCCAATGGTTGTTTTCGTGTTTGATTAAAGAGGATCAGTTAAACGTTTGAAAAGAAGCTAAAAATAAAAGGAATTAAGTGTACAGAGTCTTTGTCTCCCGGTATTTTAAAACAATTTCTATAACAATAGCCTAAGTCATGTGACTGTCATCAAGAGTTCCGGGCGAACCACTTCGCTTTTTATATTCCTGGTGCCATTTTGGTACTTTAATATTAGCCAGATACAGGTGATAAGTCGCCAAATATTATTCTATCGCCATCATTTCATCTATATTATAATAGTCCAAGTCATGTAACGGCCATAAATAAATACGCTCTGATCCCTTCGCTTTTCATATAAAAGTTTGGCCCAGATATCATATACGGCCCCATATTGGCGCGATTTTTTTCCGGCGCTAATTTGGGGAAAAGATCAACAGCATAAAGAACAACATCCGGCTTATCAAATCAAGCAAAATAACGATACTATGGTGCCAGTTAAGTACCCGTTGCATATATGACATTGGCGTCAGAAAAAAATAGCGCCTATATGGGACCGTATGTGGCATCTGTGCCGAAAGTTTTCCATTTCGATTTTAAAAAAATCTTTTTTTTTCGAATAATACTACATAAAATCATTGTCGCAAAGAATTCTTGATACTGTTACGCTACTCGGGTGCAAATCTCGCCAATAACTATTTTTCAACTCGCTAGATAGCATTTTTTTTTTCGAGTGGTAAATTAAAACATTGCTTTGAAGTTGAAATTAAATGTCATCGTTTGTTACATCATTTAATATTTGGCCCGATGACATATACGCACCCGGTTTGGCGTGATTTTTTTTTCGAAAATTTGGCGAAATCCTCGTTTTCGAATACCGGTTACATATGTATTTTTGGCACTACTTAGTTATCCCGTCGAACAAAAATCTATCACCAAACTCTAAGTTTATATGCCAATAATGGTTGATCGTAAATGTCACATTCACTTGACTTTAACCCCTTGGGGACGAGCGACACGTATACGTGCCGCACAAAGCGCTTAGAATCCTTGTTTTTCCTCACCAGTAAAATTTTACTCTAAAATTTGTCTTATTTAATCAGCGCATTTTCTCGATTCAGGAAGACACAAACTTCTGTTTTTAAAAAAGGGTGACAAAAGATTTAAAATTTCGTAAAAGGCTCCCGTCCCGAAGGGGTTAAGCAATAAATATCATAACAGTAAGAGTACTTTAAGAGTTACACATGTTTACGTCATCAAGTGATTTTTATTTCGACGTTTTATTTATATATTTATTGATGTTATACTATTTTCTTTGTTCTTTCGTTATTTAAAATAAAAATTATGTCAATATGTATAATTTGGCGAGTGGTTTGACGATTTATATAATTTGGCGAAATGGGTCGATGGAATAATTAAGTAGTACCGTATTTTTTAATTATTTTCTATTATTTTTTATTTTTAAAGGAAAATAACAAAAAAAAATAATTAACTACAGAACAAAACAATTTATGTAATTTAAAAATAGAAAATAAAGTTTAATAAACACTTATTATTAAATAAACAACAATAGCCGGGTTACCATGTCAACCAGAATAATGCCATTTTGGCGCCAATTAGGTACCCGGTGCGTATATGACATCTGTGCCTAATATTTTTCTTTTCATTTCGTTTAAATAAAATAAAGAAGTGAAAGCTATTTATTTTAAATGTTTCTGTTTGTATTAAATAAAATTATAATGAAATAAAAATTGAATTATGAATAAAAGTATCATGATACATTTCTTAGCATACATTTAAGGGAGGTCAAACTTCTCGCCAAATTAGTTTAAAACAGTAACCTTTTCTAAAATCTGAAAAAAAAATATCTGTTTGATTAAAATTTGAGTTGCCATCATTAGAAAAATGTATATAAAATTAGAAAAACATTATTATTTAGAAAACTAATTCGAATTTAAAAATTCTAATACCAGTTTTTAAATCTGCGGATCAATATTGATTTTTGGTGTTAATTTCATCGCAAAGTATTCCATATTTTAGGAGAAATCGTCGTGAAACATAATCAGTTGTTTAATCAGTCGATTCAAAGAATCGTTACATTTCAGCCGTTTTATAAATTCGCTTCATTAGGATTTTATATATATAGGGTAGAAATAACAATAAATAAAAAAAGTTTAATTAATAACTATAGAACAAAACAATTTATAACATTTTTTGTACATAAAAAGAAAATAAATTCAAATAAGCATTTATTAGTAAATAAGCAACAATAGCCGAGTTACCATGTCAGGTAAAATAGCGCCATTTTGGTGCCAATTAGGTACCCCGTTGTGTATATGACATCTGTGCATAATATTTTTCTTTTAGTTTCGTTTTCAAAATAAGAAAGAAGTGAAAGCCATTTATTTTAAATGTTTCAGTTTTAAATGAAAGTTTTGAATTAAATAAAATGATAATGAAATACACATTGAAATATGAATAATAGTAACATGACGCATTTCTTAACATACATTTAACCCCTTAACCTACAATGACGGACACAGCCCGCGTACGATGATCGAGCCAAATGTAAATTCTTCTTATCTTACCACTAATATTTCACACTAAATATAGTTTAATTTAATCGTCGAAATTCCATGATTAAACAAGGCGAAAATCTCTATTAAATTTTAGTGGTAGCTGTGGATTTGCCAAACCGTGGAGCTGTTAGACGTAAATCGTAAGTTAAGGGGTTAAGGGAGGCCAAACTGGTCGCCAAATTAGTTTAAAATAATAACCTTTTCTAAAATATGAAAAAAAAATATCCGTTATTAATCAAATTTGAGTTGCCGTCATTAGAGAAAATTATTTAAAATTAGGAAAAAATTAATATTTCGAAAACTAATTCGAATTTAAAAATTCTAACACCAGTTTTGAGATCTGTGGATCAATACGAATTTTTGGTGTTAATTTCATCGCAAAGTATTCCATATTTTTGGAGAAATCGCCATGAAACATAAGCAGTTGTTTTATCAGTTGTTTCGAAGAATCGTTACATAAATTCGTTTCAATTCAGTCGTATCATAATATCCGTTTCATAAATTCGTTTCTTTAGGATTTTATATATATAGGTTAGATATAAGAAAGAATAAGTGAATGATTTATTAAATAATAATAATAACTATTATCGAATCTAGCATGAAAAAATGGTTACGTAAAATGTTGATATGGATGAATTATTATTTAATGTTTTATATAAATAAATATAGCATACTATAGCATATTAATATCTAAATCACTCTCACGACAGTGCATAATTACTTAAATAAATGTATAATAAAACATAAATAAATAAAATTATGATGCTTAAGTAAATTGAAATAAGCAATTTGAATTTTGAAATTAATAAGTTGCATTTAATGAGTTCACAAACGTTCTTAAAATTTATTATAAATTATTTTGGGGGAGAGGATAGAAGAAAGAATAAAACTTATAATTAATAGATTCCCTTCATGCTCCTGCAATATAATATAATATACTATATATGAGATATTAATATGATATCGTCCTCATTGGGCTAAAATTAAATACAAGTATAACATTAACATTACTAATTAATAAAGAAAATAAATAGATTTAATTAAAAAAAATAAATGTATAAATATAACTTTACATTTAGACTTTTAAGTGTGCCGAATCAACATTCACTATAAAATGTGTTTTATTGCATCGTAATTATTAATCAAGTGACCCCTTTAAAAAAAAATGAGCAATTGCATATTATCGAGACAACGCATATATGTAATTGTATATGCACATATATAAATATTACAGAAAAATAACACTTTTAACCCAGAAAAGCTTCAGAAACAAAATATATATTTATTGAAAGCTTATATCATAACGGTTTACAGAAATATTATCTGAAAATTCTTGAAATACAGCTGTTGATCGGCTGGAAATTCAGAAAGTTAGTTGAAATTAAAGAAGGTGGTAATTGTAAAATTTCCGTCATTTGAGGAAAAAACAGAGCTCTGTGGGGGAGGATTTTTTGTGTCATTGTGTGAAATTTCAAAGTTTTAGAGAATTTTCATCGGTACCTTGGAGGACTTTGCACCCATGACGGGCTTTATATAAACCAGGCGCCATTAGCGTAGATCGCGGATTTTAGCCAGCAGTAAACTTCGAGCTCCCCCGGCCTCAGCTGCGGGTTCGATGCTCTGCCAACTGGCCCACCGCTGCCCGGTCTACTACTGATTTACATGGAGTTTTGAAGACGAATTGTTGGTGCAGACTTGCCATATGAAAATGGTGCTTTGAGGGGGGAAAGCAAAGTATTGGGCGCTGCAAATAGACAAGCTGCACCGTAAATTAGTTTTGGGCCGAAAGGCAAACACAAGATGCATGGGGATGAGACTCAGGCTGTTCACCGGTGGCTTCGTTCTTGGCTTCGTTCGCACAAGCACTGGAGCCGGTCCAGTAGCTTGTGCAGGCTGCAGCCTATGTGCAACTAATAAAGAGGTGGCAGGAAAAAAAATTCGCACAATCAAACATTCATAATCGATAATGATTAACACGTTCAAGCCGGCGCGGTGGGTCACACTCGGCTGTTTCAGAGATACCAAGTCTCCGACTTTTTGGATACCAGTATTTTAATACAGAAAATGTTGTTTTATTTAATTAGAACAATTGGACTATTTAAAGGAACAGCATTTTCTCTAAAATAACAGTGGTGTGCAAAAAGCCGGAGACTTGACAACTCTGAGACAGGACCCACCGTGTGACCCACCGCGCCAGCGTGAACATGTTAACCCTAGAACTACCGAAAATTTTACTCAAGTTTTATAAAAATATTGCACATCAGAATTCTTATTTAAAACTATGGAACTTATTTACTTAACTCATTATTGTCTGGTTTACACATTTAGTTTATTTTAAAGAAATTTCTGGTTAGAATAAATATTTCGAATGTACCCATCGGGCCCATTGGACCCGTCTGGTAGACGGAGGGTTAAACAAATAATTTGCCGAAGAAATAGAGCCTCTTTTTGACTTTGTATCATATTTTCCATCATCACTTTACTAATGGTAATAGGTACAATATATTCACAATTTTACTATACTTAACCCTTTCTGGCGCGGAGTAATTCTGTTTAGAACTGATGAAATGATAGTCTGACACCAGAATTTATAAACGAAGTTATTAGAAAATACGAATTTGCTTATTTTCACGTATATTATAACAAGAAAATTTTAATTAAATATTCTTGATGCCGTTTGTCAGTTTTGGAATTAAAATTAGGTGTCCTTTTTAACCCTTTCAGGGGCAAGGTACTTTTATTTGTAAACTGTTGAAATAATTGAATGACACCAGTATTTACAAGAAAATTTATTTCTAAACAAGTAAAGGTATATTTTCACCAATTTAATAAAAGTGAAGTTTTCATTCAATAAATCTGGTGCTAGTGTAACAATTAGGGATTAAAATTAGGTGATGCCGTGACGACATCACCGGCCTTCAAATGGTTAAAGGATACCACCCTCGAAAGGGTTAAGATAGGTTAGCACCAACTTAAAAAATGATTGATTACTTTTTATATATAAAAACTCTCGTGATAGACAGAGATTTAGGTTTGAAACCCTAAAGTGACTATTCCTATTTACTTGTGGAAATGTGAAATTTCACCATTTCACATTGCGGATTGCGCCTGTGGCTGTTCAACTCCTGTAATTTTACTACTCTTATGGCACGTTAACTATGAACTGGCATACTATTACTTAGCTCGGAGGGAATTGGTAGAAGATTAACGAGGTGACCTAGTGAGATAAACTTTAATATACTAATTTCTAATTGAGCTGGCTGCTTGAGGTTGTAACTTAGACATAAGTTATGGGGTTTAAGCTTGATCTAAATTAACAATTATTTTTATAATTAGCTATATTTGTCTAGTATAATATGCTTATATCACACTAGTCTTGTTCTTCTGAGGAGGTTTCCTTGCCTTGGTACTTGGTCACTGTCGTGTTGATTGTCTTTTTATTATTTTGACATATTCTTGCGGGTCTTTTTTTTCGTTGCTTGAATATATGGTTTTTACATTCCGTGAGATGCTTATCTCTACGTAGGTTGTTTTTATTTATGGTTCTATCCATGGTGGCTGTCTAAATTTAAAGTTTCGTCACTTTGCTGATGGGTTGACTTGTCCTCGTCTTTAAATCGTAATCCTTTGAATTGGTTTTGATCACTTAACAGGTATATTTTCCTTTGTTTGTATGTTAACTGGATATGTGAATGCGCATTTGGCAATCAGTCCATTGGAACCTAATGGCTGTTATCACGATTTATGAAACACTGTTGCGAGCTATTTGAAAAAGTTTGTGCACTACTGGAGTGGGGCTTGTTCCGTGGCCGTTAGTCAGTCAATTTTTTCCTTTTTTTTATTATGACTGTTTTCACAAGCTATACCGTTGTAATTTCTCCCTTTTTTGTAGTTGGCTTGCTTTAGTGTGTAGTTGACTTCTCTGTTTCATTTAGAACACATCTTTTCCTTATTAACTTAGCTATCTTCCGATGATTCGTTGGTTTTGCGTGAGTGAGCCTTAGCTATCAGTTCATCATAAATGATTTCCACCTCTCAGTAGTGCGACATATCGATTATTATTTTTTTTTTCAAGTAAAAAGGTTTTTCACCTGCGGCCGCGGCTAACTTGACAGTTTAACTCGGTTTTTTTTCCCCTGGAAATAAGGCAGTTAGTTAGTTTGGTGTGGGGATGCCCGCTGGGATGGTATGTGTTTAGCTTTGTTCTTTTATGTTTTATTGAGAGATTGTGTCTATGTTTTCTATTAATAGGCTGCCACAGGCGACTATTTTTATATTCTGTTCGCACCACTATTTTTTTAAATGCATTTTGTAGTATATTTCTCTTGCAAATGTTGTCAAAGCGTATATAAAAGATTTTTGTTTTGAAAATGTGGTGCGAAATAGAATACAAAAATATTCGCCTGCGGCAGCCCTGTATTTTTCATCTGATTACTGCTTTGCCCTTGTTTTGTACATTTTTATTGTTTGCTAGCTAGCTATGCTAATGTTGCTCGCCGTTTGCTGTTATTTGAATCAGATGTTGCGGTTGTGTTAGCGGGCAGGCTGTTAAAAAGTGTTTTGGGGTTCCCAAATCCCCGCATGCACAGTTTGGCTCATCTTTGCGCTTGAATCTGTGTAAGTATTCTGGGAATGCTCCATGTCCCGTGTATGTCTGGCTGAGTAATTTAAATTGTAAATACCTTATCTACTGACAGAATTATCTGCGATTAAAGATGGCGAAATAAACTGAGCAATTAGTGGTGTCCTGAGCATTTGAAGCCCTGATTTACGCGGGGCACCTGGTAACTTTAATTCAGATGGACGTACCATTCAACTCGCTGTCTCTTTGTTATGGTCATGTGGTGCTATTCAACTTTAATAGCTTTACAATGAAGCTAACGGATATCCAGTTGGAGGAAAAAGCTTCCTTTAAGTTTGTTAAAATCTACTTATATCCTTTGCATTGTTGTATCTCCCGTAGTTTTATTTAAAAAAAAAAAAAAAAAAAGGCCACAAATGTGATTAGAAAAGAAAGGCCAATTGACATTTTTATTGATTTAGAATGACAGGAAGCACTTTTCCTGTCTAAACGCCGCGTTATAGCCGAAGTAGAAATCAGAACAGGACAATAGCATTATATGGCTGATTGCTGTTAACTCTTGGAGGCTACAATACATGTATTGTATCTTCCTAAGTATTAACTGCTGCTCCCTGCAATGCACGGCTATCTTCCTAATCTGTTTATTGATGCTCAATGCAATTTTTTAGACAGGACGGAGATGGTGGATCAAACACAAAAGCATTTTCTTTGCTATTCTGCGTCCACTTTTCAAAGAAAACCATGGAATTGGACTAAACAAAATTATCACCACTTTTGTGAAGTAGAAATATTCACTTCATTTAATGGCAGACAAAATGATGCGAGAATAAAGCCAGTAACACTATTTTAAAAGATTTGTGGGAATCATACAATCTGAATAAAAAAGAGCCTGCACTGTCTACGAATGACACGGCCGCCAGTATTAAGAGGTTAACCTACTTTTTGCTGATTTCAGCTCTCATTAATCCTTCGGTCGAGAATGGTGTTCCAGGTGACCTGCGTAAATCGAGGCTCTAAATGCTCTGGTCGTCAAATGAATGTTAAAGTAATTTTCTTCGCCTTATCTGACGGAAAAATAATCTGCGATTAAACTTGGCAAAATAAACTGTAAGAAATTAGAGTGCATTTAGAACCCTGATTTATGCGGGTAACTAGTCGAGAAATATAGACACATTTTTTTTTCTCATTTTACATACCGATCCCCCTTAAGAAAAATGACACATCTCGACAAAAATAAATTTTATTAGAATACCAAAAGAAGATTTGCAGTTTTTACTCCAACATCGAAATATGGTGCTTAGTTCTGCATGCATCAGTAAAAACGTGCATGAAAGCGTAAAACTCTTAAGAAGGAAGACGTGATGAGTTTCGGAGGGTTTAGTAAGTTTATCTCCCCACACATTATTGTCCCCACTTCTATGGTCACGAATGAACATACAGTGGATTAAAGCGACTTTCTGGATAAAAAATGCAAAATGAATTTTTCCGAAGTGAGTCACTCTTCTTGCGCGTGAGCTATTCTATATAATTATTCACATATTTGTCTTCGGTTTTAACACATTCGCGATGGGAAACGCGAATTCTCGTATTTATTGAAAAAATATTATTGACTAGAGGTGTGGTTTCTGCCTTGCAAAAAAATGGATTTATATCATGTTATCCGTATTTTTTTAGATTGTAAGACATTTTGTATGAAATCCGTACACTGAAAGATATCATCTGATGCCAAAACCTGAGAAAGCTAACCAATTCTTCAATGACTTTCAGAAGCGGGAGGAGTCACAAATGTTTTAAAACCCAGATATCACAAAAACATAACGTCGCGAATGCAAGGGTCGTACTTGTCCTGAAATTTCATGACCAGGAAATTCTTCGGTACCAGTATTTTTAGGGTTTCGTACTTAAAAAGTAAAAACGGAACCATTATAGGATCACTCCTGTGTCTGTCTGTCTGTCACAGCCATTTTACTGATAAACTATGGAACGTGGAAAGTTCAAATTGGGGGAAATAATAAAGACTATTGACCCACATATTTCCAGATTATTAAACATTTATAAATATATTTAGTAAAAATGTGGAGGGACAAATTAAGTTACTTGAAAAAAAAAATCATTTCTTTGTATATCGTGTGGGGTATGGCGTGAAAGCCTTCGTAACGCCGAATTCAAAAATACATTTCTTTTAATTTTATGTATTACATTTTCAAAGATATCGTCAAAAATGTAGTACAAAAATATGTCTCCCTCCCATCTAATTCCGAATCTACTGAAACTAAAATTGTAAAAAAATTAGAGGTAGTAGAAGTTAATTTAAACCTTGCAGGAAAATTATAGCGTTTACTCTAGGTCACATAATTTTTGAGAAAATCGCATTTATCCGTTACACACAAATTTTGATTTACGGGCATTCAGCAAAAGTTTTGAGCAGCACTGGAGGTATCTATCGTAGCAGAAGTATAAAAGCATTGTTTATCATGATTTTCGAAAAAAATAGTTAGTAATTAGCCGAGATATTAACCCTTAATGATATGGACGGTTTCGACATACATAATGACAGAGTCGGCGTACTCTATCTACCATCGGTTTTTAAGGCCGAGATAACAACTTTTAATGTTATATATGTGTAATGCAATGGCGAGTAACAGTATAAAAGCAATAAACGTCAAATTGTTAAAAACAGACAAATTCAAGTAGTCTAAGAACCAGTGGTGGAAAATTGGCGCAGAGGAGGAGCTTATTGGCACCACTAATATTTTATGGTATTCTTCACCTTAATAAAAACTCAGAAGAGCTGCCATTAGTTAAGTCGAAAAATACTACTAAAATTTAGTGGTGTCAATAGGCTCCTCCTCTGCGCCAATATTCCACCTCTGTAAGAACTCTTAACCTGGGAGGAGCCGCATGGGGTATGACATACCACCGGTGCGTACGGTTTTTACAATTGTCACCATTATTTTTCGAAGAGCAACCTTCAACTTACTTTATCGCATAATTTGTAACAATTGTCTCCACTAAATAAGGTGACGATTATTATTTGCACTTATTGGTTACAAACCGAAAACCGTTCATATCTTGTTTATGAGCGATTTCCCCCGTTGTTAAAGCTTCAAAAAATTTTTAATTTTAAATTTTTTAGGTGTTAATTTTCTATCTTTTCTGAACATTTTACTATAATTGTTTCCTTCCTCATTAGAACAGAAGTTATGGCTTTTAGAATTATACCGGCTCAATAGCTGAAGCTGCATTTTCGAAACTTTTAAGTCATTTTTCATCAAATGACTTTTTTTGGGCATAACACGCACGATATCTCAAAAACTTTTAAATATTTTTTCATGAAATTTTCAAAACATACGTTTCATGTTAATCTGTATAAACTGAACCTAAAATTTCCTTTTTATTGTTTAAAAAAAAAAAAAAAAAAAAAAAAAAAAAAATTAAGTGATTATGTTGTTGAAATTTTCAAAATTTTGTATTAGCTAAACACAACTTTGTATTAAAAAGATAAAAATGCTTTAAATACAAATTTATTTAGGTTCAGGGTAATTACTACAATCTGAAGTATAAGTAGGTATTAAAAATTTTATTCTAATTGCAATATTTATTTTGTAATCCTGCGCTTAAACTGTTATACCACTTTTTTGCTCGTCAAATGTCAGACAGTTTGGAGCTCTCTATAAATGCTAATTATATACCTTGCATTTTTTTAAATACATGAAATAAAGGAAAATACTTATATCTTTCATACAATAAAAATTGTGTTTTAAAATCATATGTATCTTAATATTATAAATGTTGAAAATGCTCTTTTTTTTCATTTTTTTTCATTTTTTCCAATTTTGAAAGCCCTGAGACCTTTTAATTAGAATTAATTACATAAATACTCCGGGATTCGCGACAATTTTACATTGAATGTACCTTTCAATACGCCTCGAGTGACTTTAAAAGTTAATTAAAAACCTATCTGGAAAAACGCGGCAAGGACCAAGGCGGCGTTGCAATTTTGTGACCTCCTTTCGAAGCGCGCTTAGCACAATGCAAAATGTAAACCTTGAACGAATGTTTTGTTTTAGCTACACTGTAGAAAGAAAGGTTATTACTATGCTGAATTTAGTTTTATGAAATGTCAAATGTATTTTAAATATGCTTTTATTGTCAGTATCGAATTAAGTTTATTATAAACAGATTAAGATAATATTAAACTAGTTCGATGTGTCAATCCCAAAACTTTCTTGAGAAATGCAGCACAGCAGCGCCACCGGTTAGATGATTTATACCAAAATCTAATCAGGGACAACTTACGTGGACTTCTAATTGAATTTGAAGTTTAATGAAAATCCGTGCATTAGTTTTTGAGATAGAGCTACTGCGGAAATCGTGAAAAGCTCTGCATAGCAGTGGCACCTCTTGGGCAATTTACACCAAAAATTTATCAGGAAAAATGTATATCAGGGACTAACTGAATCTAAAATTTCATGAAAATTCATGCATTAATTCTAGAGATACAGCTATTGCGGAAATCGTGAAAATTGCAGCATCGTAGCGCCACCTGTTGGACGACAAAAACTAAACAGCACTAATATATCTAATTCGGGCTAACTGAATCTGAAGGTTAGTGAAAATTCGTGCATTAGTTCCTGTAATAGAGCTATTGCGAGAATCATGAATAATGCAGCATAACAGCACTACCTATTGGGCGATTTACACCAAAAGGATAACCTTTTGGTTGTGCTGCAGCACATTGTGAAATCTCTAGAAATTGTGTTTCACTTTGCTAATTATTATTATTGTTGTAGTAAATACTGCTGTTTGTTTTGTCCAATCGTTGAACTATTTCAGAAATTCAATACTGAGTAAAAAAATTTCCTCATCATTTGCATTTGTAGAAAACATTTGTCTCTTTTTAAATGTACTTTTCTACAATACCCTTCAATAATAAAATATGCTTTCTGTTTGTTTGTGTGAAGTCTTATGAAAATGATACACTGGTCAATATTCCGTCATTTTTGACGGGGTTATATACTAGTAAAGAAATAAAACTCATCATTACCATGTAAAATGTTACTTTTATTTAGGTGATAATAAATGTATCTTCTATTTTATAGTAAAAATTTAAATTGTGTATTATATTTATTCAATATTATGTAATGTTTAACAACAGATCAATTATTAAACAGGTCTTTTGTTGAGAAAAAATTAGCAGCATAGACATTTCTAAAGATTAGCAATTTTCGTAAGTATTAAAAAACATTTTAACACTTTCATTACATGTCTAATTTTATATTAAAAAAGAATTAAACTAAATCTCATTACCACTAAAAATATCACGAAAAATCATTTAAGTCGTACCATATGAAAATATTTCGAGTCAAACCAGAGATTTCTTCAAAAAGTAAATAAAACAAACACAAACACACATACACAAAGTTAAATGAAAAAATTAGATAGTTTTACATAAAAATATTGGTGAAATACAAATTTTATTTTATAAAACTTGGTAAAAAATTCCCGCTATATAGTGTTAAAACATTTTTGAATTTTATTTAGAACTCAAAAAATGACAAGTAATGAGTGTTGCTGTTGTATCAAATTATATGGATTTCTGGATATGATTGAACTTGGAAAATAATCTCTCGACATATTAAGAGATTACATGACCATTCATCAATGTGCATTATAAAATTCAGAAATTTCAAATCAATATTTCCAATTTTAGGCAGATTTCGTATGAAATACTACCTATTGCAGTCGTTACCATGGTGCGACTTTTGAAAAATTCCTTCATAACTTTTCATTATATGACCCCAGGAAAACAAAACCACCCCCACCTAAAAAGTTTATATATATGTATATATATATATATATATGTATGTATGTACTAAATTTTGTCCGCACGATAAAAGTCGCAATTATGCAATTATGGATCGTCTTCAAACTCGCCAACAACTTTGAGATGGCTAATATCTCGGCGGGGATTGAAAATGGGCAAAATCGGCCCAAGGGAATGGAAATGGGGAGGGTTCAAAATTTTGAATACCGTCTTAACAAGATTCTGATAAAACCAGCTCTTACACAGCAATGACAGGAAAAAATAAATATTTTTCGTTATAGCAGTTGCCAACAATTAAAAAAAAGCAAAACAATAAAATTCTCACCACAACAATTGCTTTTCTTTTGCAAGATTTTTCACGTGAAAAAATAAATTAAATAAATAGTTTGACGAATTGAAAACAAATTGAATATTACGTCATAAGTTTTCTAGAGCAAGATTTCAGAATGAAAACTCAAAATGAAATAAATAGTTTGACGAATTAAATATATATATATATTACGTCATATTGTATATATAATGTACCTCAGCAGGTGAATATGTAACGTCATGTGAGTTTGAAGAAACGTATTAAAACATTATAAAAACCCGACTATGGAAATATTAACATATTTTAACACTTTGAGGGTCTCTGAATTTGTTTTAGCCATTTTTAAACCTATTCCATATACATGCGTGTGTGTATTCGTGTATATAAGAATTTTCACAAAATGTTTAGCTCCCTAGAGCTCATTCTTAGTGAAGGAACTGGGTTATATTTAATGTTGATATAAGTTTTGTTGTTGAATTTAGTACTTAACTTCGAAATCTACCTCCGCCTGTAGGCCCGAGCCGGCAGGGATTTCTTTTTCATTAATGCCCACCAAATGTCGTAATATATTAGTGACACTCTGAGAATAATAAAATTTATAAAATATATTTATGTTTTTCTTTGAAACACTATTGCATAAGGTAAAAAATTACACATATATATATACTAATTTTTAAATACTAAGTATTATCAAATAATGGGATTAATCTTCACAGAGAAATACAGTTTTAGTAATTTATGTAAGTTTGAGTTATTTAATTTACTTTCGACCATTTTTTAGTGGATTAATCCCTTAACCCCTTGGGGACGAGCGACACGTATACGTGCCGCATGAAGCGTTCAAAATCCTTGTTTTTCCTCACCAGTAAAATTTTACTGTAAAATTTGCCTTGTTTAATCAGCTCATTTTCTCGATTCAAGAAGATACAAATTTCTCTTTTTAAAAAGCGGTGACAAAAGATTTAAAATTTCGCAAAAGGCTCCCGTCCCGAAGGGGTTAACCTACAATGACGGGCATAGCCCGCGTACGATGATCGAGCCAAATGTAAATTCTTCTTACCACTAAAATTTTTCAGCAAATATAGTTTAATTTAATCGTCGAAATTCCATGATTACACAAGGCAAAAATCTGTATTAAATTTTAGTAGTAGTTATGGATTTGCCAAACCGTGGGGTTGTTAAAAGTAAATCGTAGGTTAAGGGGTTAAGGTCGCATTAAATTACGGTTTAAAAATTCAAATTGCTTATTGGCACCACTCTGTTGAAAAAGAAATATTCACCTTATTTAATGACAGGTAAAACGATACCATAATAAAGCCAATTGCACTATTTTATAAAACTGGTGGGAATCTAACAATGTGAATAAAAGACAAAGCCCGTGAATATCACCGTAGCGAGAATTAAAGGGTTAAACCAATTTTGATCAATTATAGACTGTTAAAACCAGTTATGACCACTGTCCTGGTTAAAACTAGTTTTGACCGCTCAAAATTACAACACTAGAAAACTTTCGATTTCAAATAACCAATAACATTAATAACCGAACTATTCTCTGCACACTCGTGTATGTAGTTACAGTCTTAACTCGTGCATTATACTGTAGTTATTAAATAACCGTTTATAGAACATAACAATGCTCCTGAAATTAGTTATTAAATAACCGTTTATAGAACATAACAATGCTCCTGAAATCTCTTTGTAATGTTTGTCTAACAGAAAGCTAGATACATTAAACAATTACAAAGTCCTAATAGTAGGTTTGACGGAGTATTTAGGGATTGGATAAACAAGCGCTTAATCTTACTGGCGGGTCGTGTATTTTGATGTAAATGATTCACATTACTGCAACTTCGATAATGTTTCTGTGATAGCATAGTCAGATCTAAATATATTATAACACATCATTTATGCCAAATATTAAGGAAAAATTTATAATATGAACATATGTGTATTAATTTCAGTTTATTCACAAAATTATATATAAAAATATATGCAAAATATCTGTTCCCTTTTGTGTACAAATATCCCTTCTTATCTTTGACCAATCGATAATTCATAAACCGTTAGTTTTAGATATAAAGTTACGAATGCAAAAATATTTCAGATGTTGGTTTTCATATCAAAATGCAGTTACGTCAATACTGTCATTTTTTTAAGTTATGAAATTTAAATTTTAATAACTTCCATGGTCCTGTAAGTTATATCCAAAAAGCTTTAACCTTTTGCACTCTACACCAAAATTTCTCTCAACTACCAGCAATTCCACGCCATTCTTACATGGTTGAAATAATATGTGGGAACTCCCTAAAAGTGTGTTTATTTGTTGCATGTTCGTTTGTTGTTTACCGTATTTGTGTCAGTGGATTTGTAGATAATCCCTTAACGGTCGCTTAATATTTGGAAAAACCATAAAAAAAGTACCTTTTTTTATTACAGAAAATGAATAATTATATGGTTTCTATATAAAATATCCAATTAGTCTTTTTTTGTTGTTGTTGTTCGTTTGTTTGTTTTTTAAGGCGAAAAAAGAATTGTTTTAGAACAAATTCACATTTGTGAAAGCCATCATGCGAGAATTCTCTGTTTTTGTTTTACGTTTTACACAGAGGTGCCAAGTTCGCACTAATCTTCCGTATTGCGTGGATTAGTTTAACCCAGTTTAACAACGTTTCGAACCAGAAAAATTATTTGATGAACCTTTATTTACTTAATTCCAGTTTTCTACGTGTAACTTATTTAATTTCATCACTGAAAAAAAATTCTGGTGCGAAATGTATTAAACCAGGGTTAAATTAACCCACATATTACGGAGGATTAGTGGCAACTTGGCACCTATGTTTACATCATACAAATTAATGCGAATAAGACCTTTATTTTTCACATCTTACATCTTTATTTATCATCATCAAACAAATTTTTACAAATAATACTTGAAATAAAATAATAAACATTAAATTTTGATTACTAATAATTATTTTTAGTGTGATGTATTTCGAAACATGCAATCAAAGCGTTATAAGTAAGCGTCCTATCTTAAATGGGAGAAGTAGCCGGAAGATTAAAAGCGAGGTCCCATCAATTAAGGTCATGCGCCACGTAGCGGATGGAGTGTGAACTACAGGTAGATACCTAACTGTTTTCTTACCTACACCACTAAAATTGTAAAGTTTTTCCACCTTATTTAATAACTGAAGTGGTTCTGGTTAGGCGAAGGAAACTTCGTGGTGTCAAGTGCATCTGGATGCCCCTCTCGCTCAGCCATTATTTTGCAATAAATACGGCAAACAAAATTCATTTCCATGAGTGACTAAAGATTTAGAGAATACGCGCAACACTAAAAGCCCGCGTATGTGAATTATCACTCCGTCCACAAGGTGGCGCAACTGTGTTAATTTACGCCTTATTCCAGCATTAAGTTTGTTCGCTTACTTATAACGCTTTGCATGAATACAAAGTCCAACATTACAATCAGCGCAAAAAACAAAACCAAACGGAAATATTCAAAGGATTCACACCGAAATACCAGTTAAATTTTTCTGGTTTCAGAAGTTTTTCCAGCAATAAATCTCCAGCCCGGAAATATGACGGGCACGAGAAATAACGAACGACACTTCAGCCCGTGATATTGACGGGAGCGATAATTAAGTGGCTAAACTTAGTATGTAACCTTATAAGTGTCAGTGGATTTGTAGTTAAACTTAGTATCTCATCGTATAGGTGTCAGGGGATTGCAAAAGGTTAACCATTCTCTAATAAGTGAAACAGTAAAAATTCATTTTTGGTACAACCAAAACTTACCGAGGTATGATACTTTTAATTTTATGAATTTTCAGGATTTACTGGTACTAAAAAAGCATTTTTCTGTATTTAGTGTCAAAAGTACATTAAACCATATAAAAAAAATATATTATTAACATTTATTTAATAACGTGAATGTGCTAAAATCGGATGACGCATAAATGCGACAAAGTTCTTGTAGAAAAATTCTTAACGCAAGAATTGTATATAAATATGCATAAATCATCCATCCCCGTTTTAGGAACAAAATTTGAGACATCTTATTACCTTTGATGCGTTTCTTCTAACTGAATTTAATGATGCAGAAATAAATGGTTAATTATCAAACATCGACAATACTGTCTACATCCGGGTAATAATCCCGAAATTGAGTTACAACTCGTAAAGAGTTACTAGTTCCCAAATAGAAATTATAGAAGTATAGATGGAAAGTGAAAAACAATAGGTGTATATGACCTAATAGAACTATACTGCATTTTTCACGATTTTCAAAATATTTATTTCTCAAGAACTAATGCACGGAATTTTCTCAAACTTCATATTGTGTTAGACATTGATATAAATAGATTAAGTTTGAGTGTATATCATTTAACAGGTGGCACTACTAAGCCGTGTTTTTAACTTTTTTTTGCGATGGCTACATCAGGAAAAAATTTTACAAGGAATTTTATCAAACAAATCAATAAATTGATTAAGTTTGGGTGTATATCATTTAACAGGTGCCACTACTAAGCCGTGTTTTTAACTTTTTTTGCGATGGCTACATCAGGAAAAACTTATACAAGGAATTTTATCAAACTTCATATTCTATTCAGGGATGAGAGCGCTTCTACCCAAATAACTGCTTTCTACCACTAAATTTTAATATTATTTCTCGCAATATTTAATGACAGAATTTTTGCGTTTGAATATAGCAAAGAATACTATTAAAATTTAGTGGTGTAAATTAACTATTTGGGTCGGAACGCTCTCATCCCTGTCTATTAGACCTTGACATAAAGAGATGCTGATTTAATTTTGACTTTGATCAATCAGCAAGGGGCGCTTGTATTCTTTGCTTGGGGAAATATTCCTAATCTTACCCACAATCGATTGATGCAATTTAGCGAGCCAGACTTTTGCTGCTATTATTCACTGTCCACTGTAAATTCTATCCTGAATTCAAATGAAGGCATTGCACTTCACATCCATAATTCTTGCTTTTTCAGTATTCTATTAATGTCTTAGAAAATATTTTGTAATGGCCACATCATACTAATTTCTCTTCATACCAGTGTCTTTAATTTACGCGAGAAAGAGTTTTCTTTTGTTAGCAGTCATTCTTGCAGAGAAACCACGGGCGACAATTTTTATAGTCGATTCGTACAAAAATTTAAAAAAAAAAATAATTTTGTAGTAAATTTTTCTTGCTCATGTTGGGCAAATGTATGTGAAAGATTTCTGTTTTAAAAAAGTGGTGCTACATATAATTACAAAATTATCACCAGTTTCAGCTCTTCTCCAGTTTATCTGATAATATGCTAATTCAAAATTTTAATGATAATATCGCTCACCCGCAAGAAAAGTGACAGATCTCGCAAAAATTCATTTTGCATTTTATTCCTCTAATACGTCTGTCATAGGTTTGTCTTGCTATACAAACAATTTCATAAGTGTAGTTTTGCGGAAAATAACTTTATTACACTGTATACCCATTTGTGGCCACAGTAGATAGGTGGATTGTGTGGGGAGTTAAAATTACCCAACCCTCCAACCCTTCTCCTGCGTCTTCATTTTTAAAGATTTTATGCTTTTATGCACGTTTTCATTCCTGCATGCAGAGCTAAGTGCTAAAATTTCATGTTACAGTAAAATCATGGCAAATTTTATTTTCCCTCTCCTGTGAAATTTACTTTTGCCGAGATGTGTCACTTTTCTTGTGGATGAGCGATATTAACCTTTAAATTACGAGCTTCAACTGGCGACTATTCTATATTCATTTGTACCACAATATAGAAAAAAAAATCTTCGGGGTAGATTTCTCGTGAAATTATCCTATCTCTATGGCTGAGATTAGCTTTCAAAAATTGGTAAGAAAACAAAAAAGAAATAGTTTCTAGGACGACATATATCTCAAGTCCGTAATCAAAAGTATGAGGCTGAACCCTTTCCAGGTATTGTTACTAGTAAGGTTGACAAAGAAGTGATAGGTATTGAGAAGCCAAAAAAATTGGAAGGTGGCAGAATGGTAAGATAAACTATTTTATGAACCGCATATAATCACAGTTGTTAGCACTTTACTGCTATTATTATATTCAGAAAAAAGTGTACAGTCCTACAAATTACTAAATTTTGAAATTTTGTTTGTAAAAAGTTGTGTAAAACATTAAGTAAGATAAATGCACCTATTGTGAGCCATGTATTTGTAATGGATTACTAATTTTTAAAGTTTAAAAACAAGCTCACAATGCATTTCTGAAAAACGAATGAAAGAAACCTGATTGACTAACATTCTTAAAAGTTAACTTTTGTATAAACAGTTTTTAATGATTGTTCTTCTTATTTGCTGATATATTTGGTTATATTCTAAACTGTCTTCAAAAACAGATTCAAGAGATTTAGAGATAAATATTTTTTAACATTTTTTTTTATATGATATTTTATTTTGAATTAATCTGCTGTTTATATACTCTATAACATTGCGAATAATTTATTAAATAAGCCGAAAATTAATTAAATAAGCCCACTACTGGAGCATAGAAGAAGGGGACTGTGCATATATAACGATATCATTTTAGGGGGGAGGATGGGTCTGGCACATGATATCGTAGGATATCTATAGGGTGGGGGATTTGTCTTTTGATATCGGTATCATTTTTCATCCAACCAATGTTTTCTCTTTTTATTTGCAAGTTTGACTTTACATCAAAATAATATGCTTTACTTTTTTAGTCTGTTATCTATGTTTATACGAAGTTCTTATTAAAATCATAAAATGATTATAAAATTATATTTAATTCTAAAATATGGAATACCCCAACATTTGGCATTCCTATTCGTCTGTCATTGTGTATGCATCAATAATCCACTGTTTGAAAAAACATATGTCAAGTATGTTTAAAATAATACTTGTGTTTACTAGAAAATAACAGAGAAAGAATGTTGTCCACCTGTTTTGTTGATAAGGGTTGAGTTGGGTTGATTTTTGACGGCCGATTATCTACTCGAGGGATATACGCCCTATGGGAAGTGCCCTCCGTGGGTGTCTTTCTAAGGTAATCTAATACGTATTTACGCATGGAAATCCAAATTTTGTAGATAAGAAATTCTGTCTGCTGTTCTCTACCCTCCCGTGTGGGGTAAGTGCAAGAAGATATTATTATTGTTGAATGCATTATGTAACAAAAAACTTTTATTAAATACTTTTAAATAGTAACTATTTCTTTTAAATGTTGTTTGATAGAAAGTTATTTCATATATAAAGTGATATTTTGTTGACTTCTCGTTATTTGAATCAAAAGAGTATGCAAAAAAATAAATGTAATCATATTTGTACATCACTCCAAACGAAAGAAAAGAAATTCCAAAAATCAAAAGAAATTTTAGACATTGATAACGATATCATTGCGGAAGAAGGGGGCGGGGGTCAAGGAATAATAACTTATGATATCGAAAGGGGGGAGGGGGGTACAACATTACCAAAAAGTTTATAACATTATATAAGTACAGTCCCAAGTTAACATTTTTTTATTTTTCATTTTTTCCAAAGATTTTATTTGGAAACTTTAAATGTTTATTCTGATACATGAATCTTGCGACAAGGCAAAATAATATGTATATCTTTCGGAATAATAATTACATAAATGTCCTTAGGTGGCCCACTAGTGTTGCGCTTACCTTAATAAACATTGCTTTCGAAAAATGAATGTTGTATTGGTTATTTATTAGTTACTTCTTGTTTATTAATTTATTTTTAAATATTTAAAATGCGAATGTGAAATGATTTATTTAATTGTAACACACTTACAAATGCAAAACAATTAAATACTAATTAAATTAATAATAGTAAGATGAATGACATGCTTGAAACGTATTTTCCAATTTACGCACTTTGTACATCTCATATGCACGCGTACAAAATTCTTGAATTTGGATACTAGTATTTTTGCTTAGAAAATTTAGATTTCTCTAAGCTAAATATTTTACCAATTAAATAACGCAAAGGAAAGTGTGTTAGAAGAAAATTAATTGAAAGCAACGCATTTGGACAATAAAAACTGGTTGTAGCGAATATGACATTCCTTCGTTAAAAGTTAAATAAGGAATATTTTTTCTTTTAAAAATAATAGTAACAAAATAGCATTGAAGTAGTTAGCTAGGACATAACAATTGTCAGCAAAAAAAATCTGCATTTTTCCAAAATGCATTTAACTTAATGTATTAAAAATAATTTCACCACTGTATTTCAATAAACGAAAATAATTGCACTTAATGTCACCTTTTTCTTCGTGCACAAAGGAAATTATAAAACCTCTGAAAATGAAATTTTCTTTTAACCCCTTGAAGGGCGCCGTTTGCAGTCTGCAAACGGTTAATTTTAATACCGAAATTAACAAATGGGACCAGAAATTTTTTAGTACACTTTCGATCTCATAATATACGTGAAAAAAGCTTTTGATTCTTTTCAAATAAATTTGTTCATAAATTGCGGTGTGAATTAAATATTTGAACATTTATAGAGCATAAATGTCTTGCCCCTGAAAGGGTTAAAGAAATTAAACATAACTGAAAAAAAGACATCTAGTTATGAAATTAAAAGTCCTAAAACATAACTGTAATATTTGCATCTAAATCCGAAAAAAATATTCTGTTTGCCAAAGCTTTTTCCATGATATCTAACTAAATTTATCCAGGCTTGTCTAATATTATGAATAAATTTTCTTTTCGCCATTCTTTCATTTCGGAAAAAAAGATGGGTAAACTACTAAATTGATAGATAAGGGCTAAATAATAGTACATTAATCTAAAAGAAATTTTTGTGAGCTAAACTTTTTTTTTTTTCACAATTGACTACCGTAATTTCGGGTGTATAGCCCGCGGATCAAACAATCGTTTTTCGACCCAGAATTTTTTAAAAATAAAATGTAACTTTTTAAATCGCGGTAAATATTGGTCTTCAAATACAGAATAAAATTTCTGGGTCCAAACTGAATTGTTTGTTCTGCGGGCTATACACCGGAAATTACGGTATATAAAGATTTTTTAAACGTTTTAATGCAATTTTTTCATTCCCCTTCTTGCATTTTTATAAAAAATGGTACTCAAAGTCACCGGGATAGAAAAAAAGTGACTGATGATGAAGCTTATAAAAGCAAAGACATGTAGAGAGAAAAAGAATAAATATTTGCATAGTAATGTGAAAAAAGTTTTTGTAAACAAAATGTTATTTTAAACATTTAACTAAATACCATAGGCATATATGACTAGAATTTATATAATGCAAAATTACTTGATTGTTTAAAAAATTTTGAAGGAAATCGTGTATAATAAAATAAATATTAACGGGGACCACGTATTAGACACAATATTTTCAAGCAATAACCTTCCTAATAGATTTTTACAACATTTGCAAGGTAAATCCATCGTCCAGACTGCGTACCTACATAGCAATTTTAGTTTGCAGAAAATTTGCGGCAGTCCTTCTTTGCAAACGTGCAAATTTGCAGCAAGTTCAGCATGGCAAGACTGCAGCAAGATAACGCAAACGCCGAAGTCATCATACTTTAAACTTGCAGAAAACTTGTCTTGCAAGATAAACTCTTGCTGTGTCAAATTTATTGCAAATTAACGAAAAACAAACAGAAAATTTAGTTCTGTCATGACAAAAGTACTAGAAACTGTTTGCAAGCTAGTATAAAATTTAGCTTTGTTTATTCAAAAATACTGGAAACTTAATGCAAAGTAGTAATCTTGCCACACCACACTATCGTTTACAAGTGCCACTCCACAGGTTCCCTTCAGATCTATTGATGCATACCCACTGATGTATTTGCACCGTCAAAATGTGCATGGATCGTTTTCATCCCCATTAATTAATTAATTAACTATTATTAATAAATTATTATTAATTATTATTAATAAATAAAGGTAATATATGTGATTTTAAATTGCAGTCTTTTTTGGAATTTGAAAAGTAAAGAGTTTAATAAAAGCGGTGCCAACCGAATAAAATTTGTGTAAAGGATGCAGTCTTGAAAGGGTTAAAAATCATAGACTCGAATAAGGATAAAGGCAAAAATAAATAAATAAATAAATAAATATCAATTAAAACGATATTTTAGAAAAATTCTATAATCTTGAGAAAAATTCATTCAAAAGTTAAAATTTTCAATATAAATTAAAAATGTCCGAAGACGTAAACATAACTTAGTAAATTAACATAACTTTTTAATTTGCAAGAATTTTTATACAAAATAAGTTGCAGATTATACATGAACTGATACTTTACAAGCAATAACTACATTTGAAGAGTTAAAATAATAAATACCTTTTCTGTGTTTCTGGGTTCCTTAACTTAACCAATCAAGGAAAATTAGATTCCTTAATGGTAAGAATGATGTGGGTGTCTTGCGTTTGAGTAGCATCCCATTTCTGAAATTTCTGCGCATGTGCTTATTGCCTATTATCTACCCAGAGGGATTTTTTGCTTTCGTCACTTTCATGAATTAACCCCTTAATTCTGGCTCCCGAGATATTCTCGGGCTGTGTCTTTTACTCAAATTGTTTGATTCCCACCAGTTTTATAAAATAGTGAAATTGGCCATATTTTAGTATCGTTTTACCTGTCATTAAATAAGGTGAATATTTCTTTTTCATAAAAGTGGTGCCAATAAGCAATTTGAATTATTCAACTGTAATATAATTCGAGCGTTAAGGGGTTAAAGACAGTCTTGCTTCAGTTTCACAACAAACTGCTCATGCAAATGGGTGATGGTCTACCTTGCGGGAAATTCGTAGCGTATTTGTCGCGGCAAGATAATATAAGAAAAAAAAACTTGCCGCTAATGTTCATGCTGTCTGGGTATAGACCTTACCACTAATTTTTTAAATGCACTCAATGAGGTGACGAAGGCAATAATAAAATTGTAATGTTGTTAAACTATGCTTATGTTAAGTATCTGTATCTTTTAAATTAACATCATTTCAAAAGTATTTAAGTACACTCGGACCTCTATTTAACGAACCTCTATTTTGCGAACTTTTCCTCGTAACCAACAACATTTTGCGAATTTCTTCGTAAAATAACCTCCAAATAGCGAAGTGTATTCTCTATTTAAAGAGCTTTTACTTCTGATATAATTTTTTTTTCTCCCTATTTCTCAAAATATTTCCGGACACTTCAAACTTATTCTTTCTTTTACACATTTTATAATGCTCAATAACCTTGAATTAGTTTTACCAGGTGCCTAACTCAACGAGAGCAGTAAAATCCCTGTCATTCTTTGCATTTCATCCATGAAATGCAAACTTTCAATATCCCCCTTTCACACTCAAAAGGGCTGTTCTGTAGTAAATAAGTTTCAGTAATTAAATTTAAGGACGCATGTAGTAATACAATGTTTAAAATTACTTGTTATAATAAATACGATAATGCCATTAAAATTCATTAATTTTAATGTAAATATTTTCTTAAAACTGAAAATAGAGTGTATTTCCGGACAGTATTTTTTAAAATTCTTGTTGTCCTTACAGATTTCTTTTTGATGGGTAAAATGAATAATAATAAAAAAAATAAATATGATTTACAAAAAAAAGTGTGACTAGTTAAGTTTTTTAATAATGTTTAGTGTTTATGAATTAGAAATCTGTTTTGTGTAGTTTAAAGTATTTAAAAAGGTTAATCTCTATTTAACGAATTTTCCACATAACGAACTTTTTTTCGGGATTTATCGACTTCGTTAAATAGAGGTCCGACTGTAAGTGGAAAAATAGTTATATATATATATTGTATTTCATGCCGTTTTATCTGAACAAACATAAAATCTTTATCTTCAATTCATTCTTCTAGATTGGAGGTTTCCAACGATTGAACCGTGGGCATCCAGTAGTTTTATAAAGATATCTTTACCAGATTTAATTTCAGAGAGTTAATTCAAATTCTGACATTAATTGATTAATTAAGGTAAAGATTGCTCTACAAATTTACTGGTTTCTCTGTGCCTG